>BJKM01000111.1:0-73582 GCA_015082035.1 Chaenogobius annularis | reverse complement strand
TCAAATGAAAATGAATTGACTTACCTGTAGGATTTGTGTCTTGAGCACCGACTGCAATCAGGAAAAGCACAAAGGCTCGTATCAAGTGTAAACCATCTTGTAATTTTATATTTTGTTGCAGTATATTTTATCTAGGAAACATAAACGCCATATTATTGTCACACAAAATCCTCGGTAAATGCACTTATGAGCTTGCTGTTTTACCTGTTCAGGTGAGGTGCGGCAACGAATTATTGTATGTCATTGTCACTGTCATGGAAATTGTATCAATATTTTTGAGGGAGTGTATATCACAAGACCAGTTTCGTTTAGCCAAAAATGAAAGGAACTGAGCAATAGTGTAATGCGCCATCCAGTGGTGTGCTTTTTGTGTGTGAACTTAACATAACATGCCGCCTTATAATCATGTGATGATATTATGTAGATAATATATACCATCATAATAATAAAAATAAATAAATAATAAATATAATGGTGTTTGTTTGCTAAATGCATGGTATCTTCTCCACACTGGTGTTTCAGATGACTTGATCCTCACTCTCCTGATGAATTCCTCCAAACCTCCTCGAATAGTCTATGTGTGTGTGTGTGTGTGTGTGTAACAATAGAGGTGTCATGAAGCATCTGAACCAAAATGATCTCAGTCATTCACAGCTCCTTCTCCTCTTTGGATCGGCCTTCACATTTACACTAACAGACAGGAACAGACTGGACAATATCACAATTTTACAGTTAAGTAACTCTTTACACTGTCAAAAACACGCATTTGTAATTACACACAAATATAATATTACTACAAAAACAAACAACAACAACAACAACAACAACACATGTTGGGATGCTGTTGTCTGCAAGTCTGTACACAGCTCAAACACAGAGCGCACTGATAGTCCTAAAAGTGACAAACCACAAACATGACTTCTGCTTGTCGGGTAAACACCTCAAAGGCAGAGATAAGCAGCTTTGGAGGAGTGTCGTTACCCTTACTATTGTTGGTGTTATGCCATTGAGACTAAACACTCATTTATTGTTTACCTCTGTTTAATTGTAATCAATAAACATAAAAGCCCATATTGATCAATGTATACAATATTACAAATATGGTAATCCCAAAGTAATGTAATTTAATTTATTTCTTAAGGCATTAATTAAGTAGGGTAACTTATTATATATATATATTTTTTGTAGCTAGCAGCCCGGCCAAAGCTTCAGGGGCCCCTAAGCAAAATTTTCCCTGGGGCCCCCCACTACGTCATCAGAATCAGTTTTATTGCCGTTGTCAGTGAACAATTCACAAACTAGGAACTTGTTCCACAAAGCAACTTGGTATTTCTCTGACATCATCTCTACTCCCTGTAGAAATAACACGCCTGTCAGAGATGTTGTTACAAATGTATTCGTAGGGGTGTAAAGGATCTACAGCCAAATCAACAGGGGGGTCTGCGGGCACCCCCCCAGAAATTTTCAGAACTTTTTCATGTATTCTGTTGCATTTTAATGTGGTCCAGCCGGCTAAAGTAAGATTAAAATGTTGAGGTTGTTATGCTATGAAAAGATGATATGATGAAACTGTGCCTGGAGAAAGTGACAAAAGCCAGTTATTAATACATTAGTATACTTAAAAAACTACAATATTGGCTAGGAAAAATAGTTAGGGTCAAATTGTGTTTCATAACAAAATAAATGTACCTCGAGCATCATTTGTTGAATACCAAGATACATTCCATAATGAACTATGTTCACTTCAGGGTCCACAATGTATTTGTTAATACTAAAACATCCTCTATTTAACTGAAAATGTAAAAGTAATAGTTATCCTTACTAATTTATCTTTTGCTGCTCCTGACTGTTTCTTCTTGCCAAAGTGACAAAACAAGTTATAGTAAATAAAACAAATGGCATAAGCATTGGCATTAACAATTTACACTGATAAAACTGCACAGTGTAAAATGCTTAATTCCCACAGAGAATGAACAGAATGAGAAGTGAAGATCCACACCTGTCATGAAAAGACTGTGTTTCTGCCACTTTGTCACTTTTATATTATAATATATATTATTCTTTTATAACATACATAATTATTATAGGCCTAGTTATTTTTCACAACTTACCAATTTATTATAATTTATAAACAAATAGTCTAATGGTGCTTTTGAAATAAATTGAAATATTTTATTGCTCGATTAAAAATTGATCAGAATATAAAGCTGACATGAGATGTTTGTTCTGGTCAGAACATCACACACTGGACTGACTTTCCTCTGCGTGAAGCAATGCTGCGATGTGATTGGCTGATGGGCGTTACACGCAGAAACCTTTATGTTCCTCTGGTCAATCTGTCATGCGTTTATTTCTAATGTAGTCAAAGTAAAACAGACATCACGGGTCACGACTGATCTGCTGTTAAGGCTTTCTCACATGGAGAGAGAGAGAGGGGGAGTGAGAGGGAGCGAGAGCGAGGGGGGTCGCGAAGGAAAGAACAGAACTCTCAGTTCATTTGAAACAATTGCTTAAAACCCACTAATCTCTAACACACTGAGGCTGCACTGCTCGTTCTGAGTGAATGAGGGGCCTACACTGTCCACTCAAAAGTTTCATGTCAGAGGTTCTGGTCCGGACAAGACGGCGCTTGGGTCCGGATCCGGACCGTCGTCCACTTTTAGTGAACTGGGGCAAAAAACGCCGCCTCACTCCCTCACTGCTGCTAACACTACTAGGATGGTGTAAATGTTATGCTTAATAGACTTCATTATTAGTGGTGCGGTGCTCGTTAACTCAGGTATGTGCGGGGCCCCATGGCAGGGCCCCAGCCCAGACCTGTCGTTTCGCCGCCAGCCTCAGAGCGCTATCGGAGCACTGACATGACAAACTCATGTACTTTCAAACAGCAGCACTAACAGTCTCTTTGTAAAATGAGTTCAACAATACCTGGAGAGTGTGGTTGAGATTGATGTTTCTTTTCACTGTCAAGTCTTTTTCGGCACCGGATGGACATGACGACCACGAACTGTTGAGTTTATGTCTTGTTTTCATTCTGCTCGCGCACAATGAAGTTGACCAATCAGCGCAGGTCTGGTGCCTTGGTTGCCAGTTTGTCATTACAAATAAATACTGTTTGTGCGTTAAATGTTACCGCTGTGTGCGCTGCCGCGCGAGCAGCACTACGCAAACAGCGCTACAACGCTAGTGGTGCACGGTGCGCGTGTGCTTCGCATAAATGGGGTTGCCAGATTGGGGGCCCTTTTATCGCCTCGGGGCTCTGAGCGGCTGCTTAGTTCGCCTATAGGCGGGGCCGGCCTTGGTAGCTAGTCATGTCTAATTACCACATACATGCTTACGCTGCTTCTATAACAATTAAATGTTGTTGATAATCATCCTAATGGTACCTTGTTATAATTTGATTTTGTGTACTGTCAGCATTTTATTAAAACAATATAATCATAATCCACAGGAAATGGTCACCCTCAAGATAATGACATCCAGAGAAATTAAAGTCATTCTGTTTGTATATGTGTATATAGAGGATCTAGAGCCAGCGACTGAAGCGTCTTTGAATGACGACATGGTTAGTATTTATTCTCCGATGCTTTTATGACACAAAATTTTGAAGCATTTATACTCCCAAATTTATGGCGCGCCCTCGCTGGGTGCAGTTGACAAGTTTTAAAATGTCCAACTTCAATAATGTCTTGATGTCCTGCCTTTGATTTTTAGTATTTTCTGAATGAGCATGTTGTACTAAAACTTCATCATCAAAACATTCCACTATATAATTTATGTTCTAGTTCAATTAACTTTCTACCTCGACTATTCTATATTAGGGCTTAGCTTTTACTCCAATTTTAAATTTTGGCTCATTTTCATCTCCTTTTATCACCATTAGGATCTACACAAAACAGCAAACCAATGCCACTATTACTCTCCCAAATATTCACTGTGTAGTTAAAGTTTCTTCACACTGTGTAGTAAAAAAATAATGATTGTAAAGAAAAGCCTTTATTTCCAATGAGGAGAAATTCATCTTGGACTTCAAAGGACACAGTAAAGAAGGTACCCTAACCCTAACGCTAACCCTAACCCATAGCTGTTTATCCCCTTAACCTACATACAGAATTTACCTCGTAACACTTATTGCACTGCATGGCTTCCATTTATGATGACAGAGACACATAATCAAAGGAAGAAAAGCACCATTTGCACCATCTTTGCCTTACAATAATGGAGATGAAAAATAGCTACATAACTAAATATATTCTTAAATTGTCTCTGCAGTATGATTTATATATGAAAAACAAAAAGAACATTTGTATTGTTTAGTCATCTTAGCTCTTAACAATATTCTAACTTTACTCAAATAAGCTCATAGCACAATCCCAAACAGATACCCCAACAGCTGCACCAAGACCTGTTAACACCACAGAGGGGGCGGCGTATCCCCCTGTGATAAGACCCAGAGCAGACAAAACCTTCATTTTACAATATTCAGTTTTAAACTTCTTCCTCTCTTCTCTGATTCGCTGTACCTCTTCCTCTCTCTTCTTCCTCTCCTCTTCTCTGATTCGCTCTCTCTCTTCCTCTCTCTTCTTTCTCTCCTCTTCTCTGATTCGCTGTACCTCTTCCTCCATCGTCTTCCTCTCCTCTTCTCTGATTCGCTGTACCTCTTCCTCCATCGTCTTCCTCTCCTCTTCTCTGTTTTGCTGTACCTCTTCCTCCATCGTCTTCCTCTCCTCTTCTCTGATTTGCTGTACCTCTTCCTCCATCGTCTTCCTCTCCTCCTCTCTGATTCTCTCTTCCTCTTCCTGCTTCTTCCTCGTTTCTTCCTCTTCAGCACGTTTCCTTTCTTCCTCAAGTCCCTTCTGTGCTTTCCTGTACATGTCATTGGTGTAGTGCTGTCCGCCATTTTCCTTCACCATCTTGTCAATCTTCTTCAGGAGTTCACTGACCTTGGATCTGTTTTGAAGGTTGTTGTTGTTAAACGCGTGGTATCTTCCTCCACACTGTTGTTTCAGGTGACATAGATCCTCGCTCTCACTGATGAAATCCTCCAAACTCTTTCCCTCCAGCATGTCTGTGTGTGTGAACAGTAGGATGGTGTACATCGAAGCATCTGAACCAAAGTTATCTTCAATCCACTTCACAGCTGCCTTCTCCTCTTCTGTGAATCGGGCCTTCACATTTATCACTAACAGAATTGCATGAGGTCCAGGAACAGACTTGACAACAACACACTCCTCGATGTCTTTTTTCAGCTCCTCGTTGGTTTTTTTGGTGTCAAAGAGCCCTGGTGTATCCACAACACTAATGCGCCTACCATTTCTGTCTTTATTCTCTGCTTTCTGACAGGTGCTGGTCACAGATACAGGCGACACACAGCACTTTCAAAAAACCTTTGGCCCAGAATGATGTTTCCAGATGTACTTTTTCCTGATCCTGTTTTACCGACCAAAATGATCCTCAGCTCTTAAGAAAAGATAGAGAAATTTAAAACCATTAGCCTTAGTGCTTCTGATTCAAATCAAATGAAAATGAATTGACTTACCTGTAGGATTTGTGTCTTGAGACCGACTGCAATCAGGAAAAGCACAAAGGCTCGTATCCAAGTGTAAACCATCTTGTGTAATTTTATATTTTGTTGCAGGTATATTTTATCTAGGAAACATAAACGCACATATTATTGTCACACACAATCCTCGGTAAATGCACTTATGAGCTTGCTGTTTTACCTGTTCAGGTGAGGTGCGGCAACAAAGTTATTGTATGTCATTGTCACTGTCATGGAAATTGTATCAATATTTTTGAGGGAGTGTATATCACAAGACCAGTTTCGTTTAGCCAAAAATGAAAGGAACTGGAGCAATAGTGTAATGGCGCCATCCAGTGGTGGTGCTTTTTGTGTGTGAACTTAACATAACATGCCTGCCTTATAATCATGTGATAGATTATTTATGTAGATAATATATATACCATCATAATACATAATAAATAATAAATAAATAAATAAAATATAATGTGTGTATTGTTGCTAAATGCATGGTATCTTCCTCCACACTGGTGTTTCAGATGACGTAGATCCTCACTCTCACTGATGAATTCCTCCAAACTCTTTCCCTCCGATAGGTCTGTGTGTGTGTGAACAATAGGATGGTGTACATTGAAGCATCTGAACCAAAATGATCTTCAGTCCACTTCACAGCTGCCTTCTCCTCTTCTGTGACTCGGGCCTTCACATTTATCACTAACAGACAGGAACAGACTGGACAACATAGTCACAATTTTTGTACAGGTTTAAGTAACTCTTGTAATGAATCACTGTCAAAATACACGCAATTGTAAATTACACACAAAATAGTAAATAGTTACTACAAAAACAACAACAACAACAACAACAACAACAACAACAACAACAGCAGCAATGCTTGGGATGCTGTTGTCTGCAAGTCTGTACACAGCTCAAACACAGAGCGCACTGATAGTCCTAAAAGTGACAAACCCACAAACATGACTTCTGCTGTCGGGTAAACACCTCAAAGGCAGAGATAAGCAGCTTGGAGGAGTGTCGTTACCCTTTACTATTGTTGGTGTTATGCCATTTGAGACTAAACACCTCATTTGTTGTTTACCTCTGTTTAATTGTAATTAATAAGACATAAAAGTAAATAAAGATCCACCTTCTAAGAATGACAAACTGTTCAATTTCTTTATTTCTTGAAATTCCACAACCGGTACCATTAGGATGATTATCAACAACATTTAATAGTTATATAAACTGTGTAAGAGTGCATGTGTTAATTAGACATTACTAGTTACAAAAGAAAAAAGTTACACTACTTAATTAATGCCGTAAGAAAATAAACTTAAATTACATTACTTTGGGATTACTTTATTTGTAATATTGTATGAATTGATCAAATATGAGTGGTTTGTGGCTTTGAGATGAAGATGAAGAAGACACACTCTATTGAAGACAGTGAGGTGGAGATTCTGAGCAGGAGAAAGGATGGTTTGAAAGAGGAGTTAAGGAGGAAATCTTTATTAGAAAAGAGAATCCTTCCTTAAATCATAATGGAGGTTTAAGATTAGACGCCCGAGGCATTCGGATGCTAATCAGGTACTCAATGAGGAGGGAGCCAAAGTCAGGTCACAATAGGATGTAGTTGGCCCAACTCAGTTAGTTTTACTGGCCCATTATCAGGGGGGGATAATGGGCCAGTAGGATATAAACAGTTCTCAGACTTGTTTCACAGATTGAGAATGACTCTTGGATGAGAGTCGAAAAGTTTTGTTTTTTCTAAAACAGAGCCCAGATGACCACAACTGAATCTTTTTCTACAATGGAACACTCCTGGACAAATGAGGGATTACAACGACATGCAAAAAAAAGCCTTTATTATTTCCAAGGAGGAGAAATTCCTCTTAGACTTCAAAGGTCACAGTAAAGAAGATAATAGCTGTTTATCCCCTTGAACTACATACAGAATTTACCTAGTAACACTTATTGCACTGCATGGCTTCCATTTATGATGACAGAGACACATAATCAAAGGAAGAAACGATCCATATGAGTAGATGTCGAGTGGTTAAGTCACAGCACACAGCCAGGCTCCAAGTGCCCCGGCCGCAATGCCGTGAGTTCGACTCCTGACTCCGATAACATACTGCATTTCTTCCCCCTCTCTCGTTCCCTGTTACACCATGTCCTCTCCTGTCTAATAAAGCCTACAGGCAACAATTTATTTATTTTTTTTCCAACTAGCTACTGACTATCTATAAAACTGTCTGCAAGAGGCTAGGATCATATTTAATGCATACAGGTAAACAGGCAAAACAGTATAGTATACAGTATAGAGCTGGTGCTTTGGCCTGATGTAATTTTATGATGTCAGCTTTAAGATTGTTTATACCTCTGTGTCATATGTATTACACAGAGGTATAAACAAGATAATAGCTTTCAACATTGACAATTAGTTTAACTGTGTTTTAAATAGTTGTTGCTTGGATCTGATGTAATGGCCTGATCCGGTCAGGTTTAGGATTGTTTGTACCAGTTCACAGATATGAGGAAGTACACAGTAACAAAGTAATGTCCCATATGATAAATATGACACAGAGATATAAACAAGATGAATGCATGAAAAAAGCTTGGTCAACATTCACACTACAGCCCTAAAAATATCCTTAAATTGTACCTGTAAATCTCTTTTTTGAACTTAGAGCTTTGACAAGCACCATTTCCGTTCTCCATGGTGCCTTCTGCTTATTTTGAACCATTTTAGCTTTCATAGGGGCGATGGTGTCCAGAACATTCAAAACACAAGATGTAACAGAGTTCAACACATAATTTACATTAGAACATGAAACATTTTCAAAAGTTTATCATTTCCATAAACAGTGCTCCTGTGCTGTCATTTATGTGTCTCCTCCGAACTGCAAGACCAGCCGGTGGTTTGGGAGGAGACACAGAAATGATCCGACAGAGCAACATCGACCACATTGACTTCATGAAATATTAACCCCTTTTGTAATTAGAAGATCCAGAGTGTGCCCTCTGCTGTGGGTGGGGCCATTCACGTGCTGACTAAGACCAAAGGTTTCAAGGACAGCATGAAGCTCTTTTTGTCTGTTTCTGTCAAAAATATTATCAACATGAACACTGAAATCACCAGTAACCACCATCAAAGTCCGTGCATACAACTGAAAGCATCTGAGCTTTCTTTTTTTTTGGCGAAGCGTAGATACGGTCGAAGGGTAGATCTGCAATTCTCTGTTGCTCAAGTGGTGCACGCGCTCTCCTACACCACACACTGTCTGATATATTGAGCTACTGCTTTACTTCCACCGACAATCCAGTAGCTGCTGGCTCTGATCTCATTCAACGTTTGTCCTCTGCCTTGATGTTGAGTCTTGTTATGATAATATGCAATAATGAGACGAGTAATATCACAGTCTTTTGGTAGGACAACAGGATGTCTCAAATCAAAAGCCTTTCTTAGCCTTCCTCCTACTCTCATTACGCCGTCCTGTAGGAATGGGTCAAGTTCAAAGAATCTGTGGGAGTCTGTGGCTGTTGGCTTTTCATTTGTTACTACATAGTGCCATTGTTCTTGATTTGTAGTTTCTTGAATTCTTTGGACACGATTTGCCACGAAAACGGGAAATCTTTTTGGCAAATTTGGTAAATATAACCCAGTACTACTTGTGAATCTGTCCTAAAGTACTCTCTGTCAATGCTGAGCTCTAGTTCGCTTATCAACATGCAGCTAACAGCAGCAGAGGTTACTGCAGCTGTTAGTTCCAGCCTTGGTATTGTGACTATTTTGGTTGGTGCCACTCTTGCTTTGCCCATAACTAATACACAATGTACTTCTTGGCCACTTACACTTACTTATCTGATGTAAGAACACTGACAATAGCACTGCTATACACTGCTCGCGTCAGAGAAGCTCGACTCTCAGGACTTTACCGAAGTTTACAGGCTTAAAACATCGGGGAATCTGAATAGATTTAAGAATTTCCAAATCTGTTAGCCCCTCCTCCCACCTTAGCTTTAGCTCTGAAGAAAGTGAATCATCCCTCCCAATGCCTTTTTGACACATTTCTTGTAACACTTTCTTTCCCTCTAAAATGAAGGGGGCTAAGAACCCTAGAGGATCATATAGAGATGCAACAACTGACAAAATACCCTGCCTGGTCATAGGTTTCTCACCAAGTGTTACCTTGAGGAAAAAGTTGTCACTTTCAATGTCCCATGTTGCATTGATAGAGTCTATGACTTCCCTGTTGTTTGACACGAACTTGTGAAAATGCAGTTTTCCCTTTGCACATAAAGCTTGTGCTTCTTTAACAAGTTTGACTGCCTCTTGAACTGTTTCTACGCTTATAAGGCCATCGTCAACATAGAAATGTTTTTTGACGAAGTTAGCAGCTGATGGATAGTCCCTCTCATTTTCATTGGCCAGATGGTTCATGCCATAATGAAGACGCACCGAACAGATGGATTTTCATTCTGTACTCTGTGGGCTCTGGGTCTGTGTTCCCATTTTTCCAACCAAAGAAACCGCAAATAGTCTCTGTCCTCTTGACTAACATGGAACCTGTGAAACGTCTTATCAACATCACATATGACAGTAATGTTGTGCTTACAAAAACGGCAAAGTACTCCTGTGAGGCCATTTGTAAGATCAGGTCCTGTTAGAAGGTGGTCGTTTAGTGCTGTTCCTTCAAACTTTGCTGAGCTGATTTTGTTTGGCTTGCGGGAGTGATAAACTCCTTGGTGCGGTATGTACCAGACGTCTCCTTGTGTCAATGGTGACTCTGCTTTTTCTGCAACTCCATTTCCAAGAACTCCTTCCATGAACCTTATGTAGTCAGCTTTTAACTTTGGGTCTCTTTCCAGTTTCTTTTTGAGCTGCCTTAGGCGAGCAAGAGCCAACATTTTGTTGTTTGGGAGCTGTGGGCGTGTTCATTTTAAAATCTGAAGAAACTGGATATCCTCTTGAGATATATCTCTATCATTTGGTGTAGTGTCTGCAAAATCTGACTCCAGTACCTTAATAATGGCTGAAGGAGTCTCCGGAGGAACCTCTTTAACAGACACTGTGACATAAACCAGTTTCATCGCTAGCGTTTACAAGCCCCTCCTACATTGCTTCAACCTAGATCTGTCCTAATAGCATAAGGTGCCACCAACAATGACCTCTCTGGAACAATCATACCCTATCAAGAGTCCAACAGCACAGTCCATTAAAGGGGGAATCTTTTGAGCGAAGTCAACAAGGTGTTTCCATTTGCTGGCTGTTTGACGAGTAGGGATATGAACACGCTCAAGCGGAATGAAGTCTCTGGTGTAAGCTGAGCTCAGTGTTAGTATCCAAGCAGAACCCTCTAATCTTAAATCCTAGTACTCTTTGACTTTTCACTATAGAGTCTTTTGACCATAGTGGCAAGCTTTAGTTTTACTGGCTCTGTAGCTCCCTGCAGATTTTCACACACTTCCTGATCAACAAAGGTGTGAGTACTTTGAGTATTTTGAGTACTTTGAGTGTCTAATAGAGCGTATATGTATATATATACACCTCCCTGGAGTCATGCCACGTCCCAGCCTACTTCAAGTCGTCCATCATTGTCCCTGTCCCCAAGAAGCCTGGACTTAATGACTACAGGCCTGTGGCGCTGACGTCTGCAGTCATGAATTCATTTGAACGCCTGGTCTTGCCCCACCTCAAGTCCTTCACCTCCTCCCAGCTGGACCCCCTGCAGTTCGCCTACAGAGCCAACAGGTCTGTAGACGACGCCATCAACCTGGCACTCCACTTCATCCTGCAGCATCTGGACTCCCCGGGAACCTACGCCAGGATCCTGTTTGTGGACTTCAGCTCTGCTTTCAACACCATCCTCCCTGCTCTGCTCCAGGACAAGCTCTCCCAGCTCAACGTGCCTGACTCCACCTGACAGATCGGAGGCAGTGTGTGCGGCTGGGGAAAAAATGTCTCAGACACTATCAGCACAGGTTCTGTGGGCTTTCCCCTCTGCTCTCTCCCCTCCTGCCAACAAACTGCTGCACAGCCACGAAAGGACGACACCCTCATCGGGCTCATCTCGGACGGGGATGAGTCTGTCTACAGGAGGTGGACTGGCTGGTGTCCTTGTGACTCCTTCCGCTTCCTTGGCACCACCATCACCCAGGACCTCAATGGGAGCCTACCATCAGCTCCCTCATCAAGAAGGCCCAGCAGAGGATGGACTTCCTGCGGCAGCTGAGGAAAGCCAAGCTGCCAGCGCAGATGATGGTGCAGTTTTACACGGCCATCATTGAGTCCATCCTCACCTCCTCCATCACCGTGTGGTACGCTGGAGCCACAGCCAGGGACAAACAGAGACTTCAGCGCAATGTGGCATTCTGCTGAGAAGGTGATCGGCTGCAGACTTCCATCTCTGCAGGACCTGTACGTCTCCAGAACCAGAACCTCAAACCAGAAAACTCAAATTGACAGAAAAGCTTTTCTTTCTTTCTTTTTTTATGATGATGATTCACAGATGAAAATCACATTGAACAGAAAATTGTTTTTACCATTGAAAAAACTTTTTGAAGATGTTAAATATTTTTTTAAAGATTGTATTTAAAAAACATTTATATATATATATATATATATATATATATATATATATATATATATATATATATATATATATATATATATATATATATATATATATATATATATATATAATATAATTATACAATATATATATTGTATGTATATATATATATCTATTATGTTCACAATGTATGTGTATGTGTATATAATGTATTGTGAACATAATTTTAATTTTTATTTTTTATTTAATTAATTATGTGTCATTGTAATTATTTAATAATTTTTTAGAATACTTAAAAAAGCATTCTTTTTTAATTATTATTTTTTTATTCATCCTGAAAGAAATCCAAACATGTCATATGTATGTGCTTTGTTGTATTTCTAAAATAAATCAAATCAGATGTGCAAATCTCAATGTGCCAGTGTTTGTGGTTTTTCTCACACATTTATTCTGATCGGTACAGGAATGCATCATAACTGCAGAGACAAATTAAGAGTGAAGGAGAGAATCACGCAGCAGCTTCCACAGGCCCTGAGAAGAAGGAAAGCAAATCAGAGGGACAAAACAGCTGCCGGAAATCACACACAGAAAAAGAACAGCCGATCTGACCTTCGTAAAACGAACAGATTTGATCAAACAAAGCTATTTATATATCAAAATGATTGCTTTTCCGCACAGTTAGTGTGAAAAAAAAGCAATATAGTTGTACATCGTTCAAATGTAGTTTCTTAACTATACATTTGAACATGAACATGTTTATTGATCTCTAAATATAACTCTGTGCTCTGTGTTTCAATGGTGGAATGATCTTTATATTGTTATTGGAATAATAATGAGGTGAAGCGTACATATTTTACTATTAACCTTTTGTAACAATGATAGAAGTTTAATTTGGTTTTAAATTCACAGTTACACACCAAATGTATCAGAGGAGGCCTGTCATAATTTAATACATCCATGGTCAAAACAGAGACACAGGCTGGCAGATCTCTTCATGTTTCTTTTAATATTGCCATTTATGTTTGGTTTCTCTATGAATGAGAAAAATGCTTTGTTAATTTTAGGACTCAAGAGTAGGCTTGAGTGTGAAATCACTGCTACACACCTCCACCTCGACTGTGCTCCTGGCGGTCTAAAAGTTAACATGAGTGGGTGGGGTGGACACATTTAGTCATACATAATCATCTTGTTGAAGCAAAGTTTCAGTTAGAGTTAGAAGATCTATGTTATAATCACTAATTATTCATTAACTAAAATCAATTTGGAGGAAATTTACCAGTCCACATGTTTAGCAGTCCACATGTTGCTTGCTTATTTATTTGTTTGTTTATTTGAATCATTTGTGAGTGCTATTTTTATTGTGTTACACTATCTTACACTGCTGATCTGCGCCCAGGGCTCATCTCTGGGTGGGCACTTTAGACTAAGGCTATCGGTCTAATTCCGAAGTCGGAGGGATGCCATCCCCGCGTATGAACCCAGGCTTCCCCAAAACGCACTATAGTTATCGACAAAGCATCATCTTTCACATTTGTTGTAATTAATACAACATCTCGCTTCTGCCAGGTGCCGGGGGCTGTGCTGGTAGCCTCTCTGTGAACCATGTGAACCCATATCCATAATATCTAAAGAAGCAGACAAAAAAGGAATAAATACATTGCATTGTGGAAAACTGCCTGCCATGAGGCAGGACAAACGCTGTCAACACATAGCAGCGCTGACGTGACGAGATTTCTGGAGAGTTGTTCCTGGTGCAATCAGTGACCATTTCAGAGCAGCACAATGATGTAGATGAGATAAGACTTTCTGCCTCACGCAAATGGATCAGACCATTGAACAACAACATTGTAGGCATACGAAGAACAACTTTAAACTGTAAGTAGAGTACATTTTACAGTGGATACTGTTTACTTTGATTTATCTATATTTGAGAGTATAGGGCTGTAGTCGACTAAAGAGCTTATTGGTCTACTGAAGACATGTCAATAAATCGACTGAAACGGGCCATGGTGCTGTCAAGGGTTCGCAAACCTATTCATGGGTTCCATTGTTAATCACTATAGCAATGGTCCTAATTTCTCATAATTCTGAAACCTATAGAGCTGAATGACACGTTCTGGACTAACAGTGTTTGTTTTAGAGTTACAGCTGCAGGAAAGAAGAAAGACCTGTGAAACCTCTCCTTCACACACAGGGGTGGATCAGTCTCAGTCACTGAAGGGTCCTGCAGGGGATGAGACTCATGGTCCAGCATAGATGTGAGTTTAGCCAGGACCCTTCTGTCCCCCACTTCCACATATATGGATTCTGCCTGGAATCCATATATGGACTCAGTCTTTCACCTGCTGCAGATTTGTACAACAGTGTCCACAGAGAACTACTACTAGGCTATATGAAGCTATTTATTTCTATATATTGTATTGTTTTATTTTTGTTTGGACCCAGCGACCCAGCCTGAGCATCGAAATTCAGCCCGTGGCCCAAAATGAGTTTGACACCGCTGCTTTAGATGATATGGTATTATAGTATCTTTGAGGTAGGGTGGGGCCTATGTCATTTATGACTTTGTAAGTCAGGAGGAGAATTTTAAATTTGATTCTAAACTTGACAGGAAGCTAGCTGTAGCATTTGAGGGTAAGGCTTAACTCATATAATGGATAAACAAGCAACTGTATACGAACACAGTTGTTCCATTCTAAGCATAGTTTATTTGTAAGTTTAGCTCATTTTGAAGTTTGGATGGTTTAAAATGTGTTTCGTTCCTTTACAGAGTTCATATGGAAACAAATACAATTATGTGGCTCGGTCAAAGTAACAAACAGTCCGGATCCCACCCAGGGAGCAGGAAGAATTGTTTACAATACAAAACAGGTGTAATCAAAAAGGCAGCTGTGGCTGAGCTGTGGGTCCAGCGTACCACACGGTGATGGAGGAGGTGAGGATGGACTCAATGATGGCCGTGTAAAACTGCACCATCATCTGCACTGGCAGCTTGGCTTTCTTCAGCTGCCGCAGGAAGTACATCCTCTGATGGGGCCTTCTTGATGAGGGAGCTGATGGTGGGCTCCCACTTGAGGTCCTGAGTGATGGTGGTGCAGAGGGAGCGGAAGGAGTCCACAGTAGTGATGGGGGAGTCTGTTAGGGTGAGGGGGGGCTTGGGGGATGGGGGACTGTGACTTTCCAGAAGTCCACAATCTTCTCCACGGTTTTCTGGTCGTGCAACAAAATATAAAAATTGTAAGATGGTTTGTACTTACTTGGATATCAGCCTGATAACAGTCTGTGCTCAGCGTTCAGGAAAAATAAGTGTTCTCCTAATGAGTGCTAAAGTTGTAAGGAGAGGCAGGAGACTCTGGATGTCTGAGGCAGTAGAAGTTTATTCACCATCAGTCCGGGACCCAGTGACTTGAATACTCAACACATTGTGCTAGTATTCCACACAAATAGGTTTAAATAATATAGCTAAGAAGGCCAGCTTGAAGACAAGCTTGAAGACACGCTGAGATACAATGAAAAGGGGATAGCATACCACTTCTGTGAGACGAGTTGACCAAGATAACTGATTATGGTACAGAAGGACAAATTCTTTAACAGTTGGATGATGCCCTTCATAGACAGAGCTAACCACATAGAAATGTCAATAATGGAGGTTAACAAAGTTAAGACTATGCACCAAATGCAAATGGAAAATTCTGCCACACTCATGATGCAAATCCTACAGGTAAGTGAAATATTTTTCTTTTGATTTAAACCAGAAGCATAAAGGCTAATTTCTCTAGCTTTTCCAAAGAGCTGAGGATCATTTTGGTTGGCAAACGGGATTATGAAAAAATACTGGAAACATGATTCTGGGCCATGAAGTTCTGGCCAGAAGTTTATTAAAAATGAAGTGTCGCCTGTATCTGTGACCAGCACCTGTCAGAAAGCAGAGAATAAGGACAGAAATGGTAGGCGCAATCGTGTTTTCTGTTAGTGATAGTGTGAAGGCCCAATGAAGGCCCAGATTCACAGAGGAGAAAGCAGCTGTGAAGTTGATCATTTTGGTTCATTTTTGTTTCCCCTAATCAATACTTCACCTTTATGATGGATGGATGGATGGATGAATGGATAAAAGGGAAATACTGTTTTCCAATCCATACTTTGGGGTTGCTTTGTCTGTTTTGATCATTACTTTATTGCATGAACGCTCCAAGAAAGTGGTACTATAATGACTAAGTGCTACCGTACATAATAAAATACATAATCAAAACTGTGGAGTTCATTAATAAGATGGAGGATCACTACTTTAGTGGAATTATTATGAAGTAGTTTCTGAAAAAAACACAGGCAACACAAAATCACACTAAACAAAGTACAGCTATGGTGATTCACTCGCATGGACCACAACCCCAGCTACTATGCAATGTGTATATTGACATACGAGAATCATGAACAACACGAGTGTACAGAAATGGATGCAGTTTTGGGGCTTCTGGCGATGAGGGCTGTAGGCTCCCGGGCATCGGTACCCCCATCTAGGAGATTAATTAGAATAATTAGAAGAGGGACGGGAGGGGCACGAATCACAAACGCTGACGTGTGTGACCTGGATGCCTAAATAGTGTAGCCGCAGGAAGGGGCGTGAAAGGGGTGTGGTCCTGCTCCTGAACTTAAGATAACAGATGAATCTTCATTTATTAACAATATTTAATATATTGTTGACCTATACAAATTCACCCTGCCACCCAGTTTGAACTGAAATAATTACTTCAAACATCATGCTTCTTCCTTATGAGAATCATCAAAATGATATAAACCAAACCTGCTAAACAACGAGGAATTACTCAGTTGTTAAAAACTTTTCCAACAAAATGAAAACAAATTGTTGATTTTGGTAATGACAAGTAATAATGTATTATGACGATCTATTTACAATTTGGCATCAGTTACATTATGTTTATTAATACTTTATTACAAAAATATTTATAAAAAACAGCTTATGCCGAACAATGTTACCACACTTCACAGCACTCATCTTGCTGTCTTTGTAATGTTAATGTAAACGATGGTCCTTTTGGGTCATTTTTGACCCCATTTTGTTTCTCTGCTTTTTCAGATATGAAATAAAAAAAATTTCAATTAAAGGCCAACAGGCCGAACCCGGTGGTAGACACCGGAAGTAAGGGATGCTGTCAGGCTGAAGAAGGAGGCCTATCAGGCCTCTTTGGCTTGTAGGTCTCCTGAGGCCGTTGACAGGCGGGCCGTAGCTTGTGCTGTCACAGAGGCAAAAACACGGGGCTGGGAGGAGTTTGGGGAGGCCATGGAGGAGGACTATCGGTCAGCCCCAAAGAAATTCTGGCAACCCATCTGGCGCCTCAGGAGGGTGAAGCAGTGCTTCACCAACACCATTTCTGGTGCGGGTGGAGACCTGCTGACCTCGACTGGGGATGTCTTCGGACGGTGGAAGGAATACTTTGAGGACCTCCTTAATCCCACTGTCACGTCTTCCGAAGAGGAAGCAGAGGCTGAGGACTTGGGGGCTGACTCATCTATCACCCAAGCCGGTCACTGAGGTTGTTGGCAAACTCCTCTGTGGCAGGGCTCCGGGGATGGATGAGATACGCCCCGAGTACCTAAAATCTCTGGATGTTGTAGGACTGTCTTGGCTGACACGTCTATGCAACATTGCAGTCGGGTGGGGGGGGGACAGTGCCTCTGGACTGGCAGACCGGGGTGGTGGTCCCTCTGTTCAAGAAGGGGACCGGAGGTGTGCTCCAACTATAGAGGGATCACACTCCTCAGCCTCCCTGGTAAGGTCTATTCCAGGGTACTGGAGAGGAGAATCCGACCGATAGTCGAACCTCGGATTCAGGAGGAGCAGAGTGGTTTTCGTCCTGGTCGTGGAACACTGGACCAGCTCTATACTCTCCATTGGATGCTTGAGGGTTCATGGGAGTTTGTCTCTCGGCTGGCCTGGGAACGCCTCAGGATCCCCCCGGGGGTGTTGGAGGAAGTGTCTGGGGAGCGGGGAAGTCTGGGAGTCCCTGCTTAGGCTGTTGCCTCCGCAACCTGGCCCCAGATAAGCGGAAGAAATGGTTGGATGGATGGATGCTTTTTGATACAAATCTCTTCAAAAATATCCTTCAGCATTAGAATTTATGACCTGACATGAAATAATTGAATGACTGAAGTAAACAGACTGAGGTAAACAGAGAAATGTCAAGAGCCAAACGCTTAATCTATTGATTGATTGATTTATTGATTGTTTCAATTAAGAAAGTGTATTCGGCAAAAATATTAAAATTATGATTAAATATTATTTTATTGAAAGTATATTGTATATTTTCTTTATTTTTTATAGTCTACATGCGATATATTTTTGACTGATGCATTTATCATCAACAGCACATCTTACAACATAAATAAATATTTCTTTTTGACAACTTAATATGGTTTATTTTTAAGAAATGTAATAAAACATGGGAGTAGATCCATGTAATAATATAGTTTATGAAGATAATGTATAACCCTTACCAAGTGCTTACCATTCTGAGATGCGGTTCTAAGGTGGTAGCACAGGTAAATTACTTGTTTACCATAGGCCACTTCCACCGGAGCATTCCAAATATAGTATACAATCACTCACTTTCTGCACTCACGACTGTAAATTTAACTATAAATTCTTGAGTACATAGTAAGCCTATTTTACTTCATACTATTGTGATTTTAAATCGCTTCCTAATGCACGCCCTTTTGATTTCATATATGTTGTTTTTATTATTGCTCAGTGTTTTATGTTGCACCTTAATGCCTAAACAAGTTCCTATGTTTGTGAATTCTGTACATTGACAATGGCAATAAACCTTTTCTGATTCTGATTCTGATTCGGACAATTCTAAATAATTCTAAATGGCAATGGTCTCATTTATTTCTCATTCATAACCCCAAGGATACAAGTGATAGGCGATATCACAGATTTTTATTTCGATCTAATACCACGTAATACTATGGCAAATATTGCAATATCGATCCGATATCGATACCAATGAGTTTTGTACTAAAATGCCGTGATACGTTAGTATCACCAATGAATATGCAATAAAATGTATTTTGGCATTTGAACACTTCACGTTCCAGGCTGCAATTCTATTGAGTAGAGTGAACAGTTACATAGAGCCTTGTCCTCGTTTCTGAGAGGGCTCGATCCGCCAAACGTCCAAGGGGGACTGGGCTGGACGACCGCTACATCCACAGTGCTTGACTTTTACTGCACTTTATGATAAACATTTTATCATATGTCTTATTGGCAGGTCGGAGACTCAGGCCTCAATACTAGACGGACATGGGTTCAACTCCCGGCTGGGTGAGACATGTGCAACTTGCATCTGTTTCGCTTGACAAATGCAATGTGGCAGTTCATAGCATGGCCCAAGTATGTTGCCATTGTTTTCTTTCAAAATTCCAATCCATGTATTATTTAGTTGTAAGCCTTGATCTTTGCAGTTGCACGTCTCTTCTAGTCCAGCTCGTTGTATGAATTTCAGAGAGTCACCACAAGGGCGCGCTGCTTCACTCTGGTTTAATTGGGGCACTTTAAGAGAAACACTTCAAGAGCTGTTTCTCTCCTTTAGTTGGAAGTCTCCAGATCCAGTATCCAGAAGTGGGATCCCCAAATTTCTTTCTAAATAGTGATCCAAGAAATTACTTAAGTAAGAGGGGGAAAAAAGTATTTGGGGGAACGTACGCTAGTATAGTAACTTCAAGAGTACTAGACGTAACATCTGATTTATAATTTGATGTTTATGTAGCCTAATGGAAGGAGAAAACATTAAATAATGCTTTATTCATGGCAGTTTAGAAGGAAAAACATCTGTCGTCCCATAGACAGTATGTCTATATAACGCCTGCTCGCTGTCCTGCACTGTGTTCAAAAGGAGACCTTTTAGAGGCAGGGATAGGTCTTCTCACATTCTTGTTTTTATAAGTTGAATCCAAATATGACTTTTTTTCATGCATAAGTTCGGTTGATACTATGATGGCACAATTTTGCCAACACTGGCTATAGATGGGCTTTTTGGTATACTGCATCTTTTTTATGCTATTTTTGGCTGCCTGGGATCCAGAACACACTTCTTTGACATGTATATTGCTCTGTATAAAAATACAGAGAGAGTGCTCATTCGGTACTTTTCATACACTTTCCAATACTCAACCAGTGTATTCTACATTTGCTTTGTTTATTAGTTTATTCACAATGTCAAGCATAACACATTTATCTTGAAGTTATTTTGGTAGAATAACCTTGTAGCCTATCAAACTAATTGTAAGTTAAAACCTATACAGGCCCTTTACACAACAGTTCTTTTAGAATAGCTCATTATTACACTATTGTTCAGCTTGTTCTTAGGCTATGGTGGGTGAAATTAATCTCCTCTATTTCATAAAATTGTAAAAAGAAAGACTGCCGTATTAAAACTTCAACATAATATTGACAAACCCACCTGGAACCATGGCCCCGTTGTTTTTTGGGTTTTTTTCACTTTTTCACGTTTTCACTGCAGCAGACCTCTGGTCCTTGTACTGTCTAAATGGGGCCATTTCTGCTTCCCTTTGAACCACATCTTGGCCCTGTTAAGACGCAATCATCAATGCACATTAAAGAGGAGTCTGTAGAGACTATGTTTATTTTGTAGACTTCAGGGAACTGTAACAAGGAAATAGATTATGCAGCACAACGCAGCTGAGCAATAAATGTTCATGTAATACATACATAATTATGTATACAGTAGCTATAGTTACCTAAAGGACAGTCTCAATGGAAACCTGCTCCCATTGTTATATATATATACACAGTACACTGTAAGAAATGATTGATGATTACCGTGGTAACACCCCTAAAGTTTGCAAAGGAATCTCATATTTTAGTTTGTGTTTGTACAACATTTATTCTCTTTGATCACACATGTTTGGTTTGTTGTTCCTTCATGGCTGAGGAGTTTGACTTCAGCATTTAAGATTTTGCTAAAAAACAAGGTTTGATAAGGTCTCACTCATCAAATGTACATGTGGTTCTTTTTAGTCAATAGTATCCACCATGTTGGGGACGGGATTGCAACAATATTAGAAGAAAGTTCATAGCAAGTAATTGACCTTTGCAAACACTTTATTGGCAGCAACATAATTTGTCCGACATGTATTTTCTCTCACAGAAAACACCTGTATAATATGTTGCTTGTGAAGTTGTTATAAAAAGGTTAAAAGGTGCTATTTTTTTGCGCTTTTAATTTCCAGATATCTTCTGCTGGTCAGCTAATCTTTTTTCATCAACTTCACACTACTGAGTAACACAAGGCTCTATTGCAGAGTTTTAGGGGATATTCTTCATGATAGTCTGGTTCAAACATAAGAACATCTACAGTGGATATAAAAAGTCTACACACCTCTGTTAAAATGCCAGGTTTTGTGATGTAAAAAAAAAAAAAACGAGAATATGATAAATCTAAATAATTTGGGGAGAGGGGAGTAAAACTAAAAAAAAAAATAATGAGGTTGCATAAGGTGTGCACCTTTAAGACTTTGTTGAAGCACCTTTTGATTTTGTTACAGCACTCAGTCTTTTTGGATAGGAGTCAATCAGCATGGCACATCATGACTTGACAATATTTACTCACTCTTCTTTGCAGAAACGCTCCAAATCTGTGGGATTGTGAGGGCTTCTCCACAACCACAATGGTGTGTAGACTTTTTATATCCACTGTACATTGAATGCACTATTTCAGCTCTTGTAAAAGTGATTTTAGCTCTGATTATATCTTATATCAGCGGTCATAAGGTGACCATACAGATAAGAGAGACAAACAATAGAGGCACAACAAGAACAAGAACTTCTCTGATTGCACTGCTTCATGTTAAACCATGTGGAAGAGTATAACATAATCATTTGTTTCTAAGGTACTGAGGGAGTTATAGTTTGAAAAGCATATGTTTGCGTTTACGAGGGATATAGACCTATGGATGGAAGCTGCAAACAAACTCACGACACTCACAGGAAGATTGTGGGCGAGAGCTACAAACAGTCAAGCACGTGCATGACTCATCTTGCACCTCTTTTGAAGCCGTTACATTATGTTCACAAAATAATGGGCCGCATCATATTTATATATTTTATTTATTTATTTATTATTATTTATTTATTATTATTTATTATTTATTTATTTATTTATTTGTTTATTTGTTTTTTTGTTTGCAGCCCTCCTCATTGAATTTGGCATTTTTCAAGTGCTTTGTTGGGTTCGCTGTTCGCTGTGGTATGTGGCCTAATAACTTGTCTCAGATCCGTGCTGAAGCTGGGCCGACGGGCCAAAGGATAGAGCGCGCCGTATGGATCGTCGCGCCCTGGTCCTTGGTTCCCTTTCCAGTGCGCACGGGCTGTGCGCATAGCTTGATATGAACGCAGGGAGACTTTACGGTGCTGGGATGGACCGGTCTCTGTCGGGAGGCCACCTCTCTTCGCGAGTGTTTCAAATACTTTCTCCAGATTAGTGCTGTCTTTCGCAGAGGTTTCAAAGTAGGCGCAGTCGTTCCCAAATGCTTTGAACATTTCTGTCGGAGACACTTTTCTCGCAGACTCTTGGAGATCCACTTTGTTTGCGCACACCAGCAAAGGCACCCGTGCGCACTGATCTGGTGAACACGATTTTGGGAGCTTAGATTTTGCATCCAATATTTCAGTTCGCAGAGTACACACTTCTTCAAAGGAGCTGCGGTCATCTACACTGAATACCAGAAGAAAAATATCCCCTGTAAAGCAATAAACATCACATTAACTGATGTGCTTCTATCAACACTGTTGCATTAATACACGGCATTACGCACCGGTCAGGATAGAGAGTCTCCGTTTGGCGGGGAAGTCTCTTTCCTTAGACGCATCCAGGATGTCAATCTGGTAAGTCTCTTTGCGTATATGGAACAGTTTTCTGTGGAAGTCCTCTGTGGTCGGTTTATATTCGTCCACAAATCCATCTCGAAGGTATCGTCTTAATATGGAGGTTTTGCCCACCCTTGGCGCACCAAGAACTACGATGCGCTTGCAGTTCCGTGGCTTTGTTGAGTCCGGAGCCGAATCTGTTCGGCAATCCTGGACAATGTGTCTTTGCTGCACATGGCTTTGAAGCATCAGAGCCGCCAAAAGGTCAAGAGGAGACCGTTTGCAATGAAGACTGTTGTTGCCATTCTGAAGTCGCAGTGTTGAATCTAAGCATGTCGTCTTCTCCTGTTTCCAGTGAGATGAGGTCAATTTGAGCAGTCCAAGACCCTCTTTAATGCCCACAGAGCCCAGGTGCTGTGAGGCACGTTTGTACGCCAACATGACTTTGGATGAGCCCTCGTTCTGCCCGTTAGATGGTTGACTTTCCTGTAGAGTCATTCTGCTCTGCGGAGAGGAAACTCAATGTGAGCCGTGTGAACTTAGGCTGATGCTGGGGCTGGACTATAGTGCTCCTCTTTAAATAGTCTGGGTAGTCCAGCCTCCCACTACGCCAATTGACTAGATTTGGGAGGGGCCTCATGGGATAGGCTACATGGATAAGCGTAACAATGTTCTAGTAATGAGGCCCCGGGCTGTTTTTACAGTTAACCATATAGCCATATAACCATATATATTTACTGTAAGGCTATGGAGGCCAACGTGCTTAGGCCCTATTTGTCCAACGATTTCCAGTTCTATCCAATGCAAATATAAGTGTATCTAGCATATACAATTTTATAAATTAGATGGTTTCCAAAGTGCTGCACATAATAGCAATATAAAACAAACATTTAGCTCTAAAAGTCAGCAACATAAAATAAAAAGTAGGCCTGTAGTTTCAAACAAAGTACACCTAATAAAATCGTTCAGCACAGCAAACAGATAAATTAGGCAAAATAAATAAAATACGTTGATAAAGTTAATGTATAAATTCGTCTTATGCATGGGTCTATTATCTCATGGTCTTATGATCGTTATTCGCGTATTCGCTATTACACGTCTATCGTCTGTCGCCAATGTAAAAACAGCGCCCCGAAAGGCAAGTTTGAGAAGCTGCAAAGCATCCGTTTCCTTAGTAACGTAAACCATCACATGGGTGTGTGGTTAGCCTAGCGATAGCCTAAAACCTAAAACCTAATTCGTAACGTTTGATACAACCAATTGATAAGTAGACTAGTAAATCCCCACAGCTTTGGTTCATTTCAAAATACTATTATATCGACTTTTCTAAACTTAAATCTGTTTCACTCAACGAGAACAGAAGCTGCGCCTGCTCGAGACGAGACCATGAATGAGATCAACTCTCGTGAGCTAACGCTTGGTATTTCAGGTGAGGTAATAATGGGACTAACGCTATCTGCTGGACGTTTCGAA
Organism: Chaenogobius annularis; assembly: GCA_015082035.1. Lineage (NCBI taxonomy): Eukaryota > Metazoa > Chordata > Actinopteri > Gobiiformes > Gobiidae > Chaenogobius > Chaenogobius annularis. The sequence goes on along the minus strand of BJKM01000111.1, from coordinate 49,107 downwards.
CCGTTTATTTTATTTTGGACTGGCTTGTTTAAACGCTTGTACTTTTAGTTATGTAGGCTAGTTTGCTTTTTTTAGATTTAATTATTGTCCCATTTAATTATTGTCCCATAATTAATGAACAATAATCAAATTTGTTTTGTGTCTCTGTAGAACCAGACTGGTTTATTTATGACAACCAAGGTATGATTATGCCCCACAGCATTTTGGGGAGTGTGGAGGACTTCAAGAGTTATGTGGAGGCCAGAGGAAAGACTGGGGTAATGCCATTTGTTTAGATATGCTAAAAACTTTTTTACCTTCTCTTTTTTCCCCCCACGCAGCTTTTGAAAAAAATACCTAATAGCAACCATCGAGTTGGTGTTTTTAAAAGACACGAGCCCAATGTTAGGGGAAATGAAAAAGACCTCCCCTCAGATGTCGAAACAAATGCTTTGGAGCAATGGAATACACAGATGAGGCTGCGGAGACGGCAACAAGACTGTTTGTCTGGTAAGAAACTAAAAGTACTATAAGTTCTAAATGCTTTTAAATGTCCTTGTTACTAACATGTTGCACTCATGGTATCTTTAAAGTTTTTTTGTGCAGGCCGTCTGAAAATCTGCTGATGAATCAAGCAAATCGATTCAGAGAAACACAGGAAAAAAGAGAGTTACTAAATCAAGTCCTGCCGCTTGTTCACTCAGGATATGTATGACACATTCTCTTCTTGAGTCCCCTGTTTGGTTTTGCAGTCATGGGCTGTCATATATACTGTGTGTTTCAGGGTCACTGTGTAGGCGATGAATTCTGGAGGCTTCCTCAGCGTTATGGAGATGAAACAAGTGGCATAGCAGCTACTCTGACTAAGACAGAGAGAGGCATCCGGGAACCTAGCACCCAAGTTGGCCTACCATGCAGCATACGTCAGGAATCAGGTTTAAAATTAACACCATATTCACATCAACCACAAAGCATGGCCTAATTTCTACTTATCCTTTGCTTATTGGGTTTTCAATTGTCAGAGTTATTGAAATGCACTATGTATTTTCCTAGGACTTAAGGATACAGTGTGCCGTCCCTCTCGGGCATGGGATCAGAGCATATATTTGAAGCAGCAATGCCAGAAGCTTGGCGAGGTTATAAAGGAAGTGGATTTTAAAAAGCCGGTAAAACAAACGATGACTTCAGCCAAACAGATGCAGTCTGAACCCAGTGCCACAACATTCAGTTGTTTGCACTTTAATTATTAACAATTCTTTTTTCATATTTTCATTACATTATTGGTACATGACTGATCTTAATCCACAGGCCATTGGAAATATTAAAACTCAAGCTCCCTTGCTTTTAAAGTTGTTTTTATCTCTTATCATTTGAGTTTTCATGTCCAAATATTCACGATTGCTTGATTGATTGGGTATTACATGTTGTACTGTTCATACAAAGTGTAATGGAGTACTGTACAGGCTTTCAGAACGGAACAGTTATGAAATCAGGTGTGAGTCCAATCCTGTCCAAAGCCCTATGTGGAGTAGAGTCAGTTATATTCTATTAGAGGGTTCAGGGCACAAATGGGCACAGCCAGTACTCATTTAAGGCAAGTTCTATCATAGTAATGGGTGTCAGAAACCCCGAGAGGGAAAAACAGGCATTATATCTGCCCTTTTTGGGTAAACCAGTGACGTCATTGTGTTCTTACACACTGGCGGCCAAGGCAATGATGAACTTTGATAGCTCCCACAGAAACAGAACGACCAAATAGTTTCCATCCAGTGGCTTTGTGAAATAAGTACGTAGAAAAGCATGTTATATATTCATTATTATATATTCATTAACGTATGACATATTCATTATGGCAATTGAAGTGACTAAGAGATAATGTTTACTATTATGCAATAAGACAGTTTACCAAGTTCTCCTTTGATAAGAATCAGAATTACTTTTATTTACTCCTAAATGGAAATTATTTCTGTAACACATGCACATCCAACCAGAAGAACAAATGGGGTTTCAACTATTACAAAATATAATGCATTACAATAATGCCTTCAATCATGTTTGATTCTTATGTGTGCCATTGTATTCACAGGATATAGATGAGCTGGAAGTAATTGGCTCCTCTAAGCCATTTTGTACTTTGACTTGTCGTAGTACATCAATGGAGGATAAAAATAAAGAGGAGGAGCCCAAGGACCTACAAGAGTTAATTTTTTTGTTTTTCATTGTAATTTTAATACAAGCATAAACACTTTGTTTGTTTTTCTTAAACTGTTTTGTTCATCTTTCTCAGAGAAATGGTTCCACAAAGTAACAATGTGGAACCAGAATCAAAGGATTTACATGTCCCTGCTTTAAGGGTCTCTGGGCAACTTGCTAACTGGACTGGAATCTCTAACAACAATCAGGTGTGATATGCAATGCATTATATTACATCAATGTTTTCCAGCTAATATAATAAGTAATATTGGAGTGAATATGATTAATCAGGACCAGGTAGGGATCAATATCACCATCTTGTTCGAGGGCCCCACTGGTGAACTACAGCTGTCCCATTTGGATTTGCACAATGAGGGAACCACCGCCATCTTCTACAGCTGGCAGCAGCTTCTTCTGCCTCACCCCTTTCCTTACCTGCTGCCACGCACAAAGAGACCACACTTCTACTTCAACTCCTGCTCTGGTAAAAATGCCTTCTGCAACACTCGCACAGCTTTGTCCGTTTGTGTACAGAACAAAGGTGCCTTATGTCAACATTAAACATAATAATTCATACATGAAAATATCTAAAGATAGAAGAATTGAAACAACAAGCAAAGCCATTGGTTTTATCTTGCAATGATTTAACTGGACTTGAAGCTTGAATGCTGTTGAATCTCATAGCTCAGTGGTTCCTAAAGTGGGGTAGGGGGCCTCTGGGAAGCCTCAGAGGCACTGCAGGGGGCACCCCAAAGGTTGTCCAAACCAACAAGCATGAAATAATATTGAGTTTGAAAGCCACGTCACATAAATTTGCTACTTGAAATCAGTATTAAGCCTACAGTCAATTTTAGCTCAGTTTAGTTTAGGGTTTGATAAAGGGCCACGGTGTGCAGACTTCTGAAATGACTGTCATTGCCCATTTAGCCAGTTTTCACATGTTTTATGACCCGGAATGATTTTTTTTTTGAGGTGTGATCCTTCCTGGTGATGCCCAAAAAATAGATTTTATTTTCAAGTCAAACTCTCCGGGCATCCAGACAGAGCTCTGGCAGCTAAATACTCACCCTGTCCTACTTCAAGGAGCCCCCATACAGGTCACTCTGAGGGGTGTGGCCCTATATCAGGACAAAACTGCAGACCACCGTTTGTACATTGAGGTATGTATTAAAACTTGACAGATAGACAAGGAACAAATCAAATGAAATAAAATGCCTTTTTGGTGTGTTTTTGTTAATAACCAGAATAAATTGGAAAAGATAGTAACATTGAAAATATGTCAAAAAATAGTGTATGACATGGTGCGGGGGATTCACACACCAGATAGACCCAGTTCCCCCACAGAGCTCCATCAAACTGAAGAGGAGGAGTTTCTTTGTAAAAACCCCGAGGTAAATCTTTCAAAGCACAATTTGTCCAAAAACAGCCTCTATTTCTGTTTAAATCATATAATATGGGCTAATTCTCATCATTAACCAATTTTTCTTATTTGTCTTTTCTTTACAAAATACACATTCTTTGGTATGAGTCTAACCTGTCTTTTGTTTTGTCATCATTATTTCTACTTAAGCAGTATAAATTAGTATTATCAGTCATTTCCATATATGTATTACAAACTTCTTATAATGTAAGAATAAATGCCTGTAATTAGAGAGGAATTACTTATATTATATTTCACCACAGACCTCTAAATAAATGAAAGTAACATATGTTTTTGGTTTTGTGTAGATTTCTTATAAAAAACAGCCAGTTGATGACCTGAAAAGACTGTGGCACAAAGTCAGACCAGAAAGCGATTGGGATTTGACTATGGCCACATTGCGGCAGGTAAAAGGACTCAAAGTTATAAAAGCAGGTGGTAATCAAAAACAACATGGTTGACCTCATTCAGCACTGATTCACCTCCTCCTCCAGGCTCTGCTCACTTTACCTGTTCCTGAGACAACAGATGACTGCCTAAACCAAGAAACAGGGCTGGCCCAGCTCAACTCTGCGCTCTTACAGCTCTATGAACCTTCACCTAAAATGCTTCATGCAACAGCAACAACTTTAGGGTAAGAACAAATTGCATCAACACAGTGGTGAAATTATTAGATTCACCTTTTCATTTTGCCTATACAGTTACCAAATCACACCTTAGAAAATGTATTGATTCACTCAATTAAAATAAATGATGTGAATGTGGTCCACTATCATCTGAAAATATATATATACTGGAGTATTTTCAGGAACCACAGCAAAAAAGCACATTTTATGTACAAGGGCAGTAAACATGGTGTATGCTACCCCCTACAGGCAGCTGCTGTGGAGACAGCCATTGGACACACTAACCAGTGAGGCTGTGAGGCTCACACACCTGCTCCAACTCTCGGAGAAAGACACATGGTTGGATAAAAAAGAAAATAAAAAGGACATATTTTTGGACCATGGTAAATATGGAAACTATCTTGAAAATGACTAATTACTATTACTGCACATATGATGTTGTGTTACTGTTTTATCACACAACAGATTTGACTGCAAGTATAAGTGAGGAAAAGCTGGATAAAAAAGGACGAGCTTCTATAAAAGAGGAAAAGACTTTGACCAAGTCTAAAAAAGAAACAATGACGCCAATTAAACAAAATGAGGTGAGATGAGGTTATCTAGAATCTAGGAATCTAGAGCTGGGGAAATAAGCTTCAAATGTTTATTTGGGCCTTGATTTGGCTTTAAAACTTAAACAGAAACAAAGCAGATCCATATGTGAAGCCATAGGTTACATTCATCCCTTCATTCAATCTGTGAATAAATCATCGCATCTACTTTCTATGACAAAATCTAAGACACAATTCTCTTTTCCTGCTTTCGTATGAGTAAAAGATTAGTATTATTATTTTCCTCTTATGTTGGTTGAGTCACGTTTAAGGTACGGTATTTCTCATTGCTACCATGGCAACGTCACACTGGTCTTAAAATCCCAGCCCAAGAGTGATAGCTTGACTGTCTCGCAGGCCAAGGCATGAAGGTCTGCATGTGCAATATTGTGTTATGTATGTGTTTGTTATGTATGTGTTTTGTTCCAAAATCCTACTAAACGATGTTGTATTACTACCAGTAATCTTTTTCTATCACAGGACAGAAAAAAAGGAAGAGAGACTCGCACTGACCTGGGAAAGCCAAGGAAGGTTAAACACAGTAAAGAAGCAGACTCACAGCTACAAGACCAGGCCTCTGAAGAACCTGCTTCTGACGCCAACATGATGGACATTCGAACGAGGCTCCTTCATCAGCAGGTCAGGGTCGGGGTCAGGGTCTGGGTCTAGTTTTCTGTATTGTAGTTACTGTATTAGTGCGACTTACCAACAGTCTATCTGTAAAGAATAAATTCGTGTGCTGTGCATCCTCTGGTGCTTCTTTTAAAATGTCCCTTTTGTCTCTGTTTAACAGGTTTATGGACTGATGGAAAATCTAGTGGAGTCCCTCTGTGATCTTACTGACGAGTTGAGGCTTCCCACTGACCACAAACTGTAACGAGGAAAATATAAAGTGAAATAAATGTTTAAGCGATAATTGTACTCTTTTTTTCCCCGGAGTAATTGGTACTTCAGAGTAGTTCGCCGCTGTCATTTCTGATTGGATGACACTCGGTTAGCGGTGATGCTGACTGTGCAATTGACGCTCCTCACGCACCGCCCCTCTTTTACGCGCCGCGTTGTGATTGCTGTGCGCGCTCCTAGTGCTGCTTCCCGGGCCGTGAGTGCGTGTGGTTTATCCTTGTCCTATGCGGATATTAGCACCGTTTGGCCGCAACAGGAGCCCACATTATTCGGAATAGGCCTGTTCCCGTGACTGGACTCCAGGTTTAGAGCGGCTGTGTTCACCCTAAGGCAGCGCCGTGAGAACTGGCCGTCCCGCAGATCCTCTATCCCAGAGAGGAATGAGCTACTGGCGACGCTGAGGAGCCGAGCGCCGACGATGCTCGGTGTACCGGGCAAGATGGGTGATGGCTGAGGTAGGGACACGCTGTAAGTGGCTGCTGTTCCTATTTTCTGACAGCAACTGTGTTCATAGTCATTTTGCATAATCTGTACCGCAAGTAGGTTATGGTTACAACTGCATCTCAACGCAACGTGCTCTCATCCGCAAAAGGGGGCGTCTATGAGTGACTGTGCCAGTACCTCCTGCAGACCCCACATCCTTGTGCCCTCAGCCACCTGAACGTACCTGCGGTTAAAGCGCATGCGCTTTGTTAAGCGTGGATAGCGGAGTGACGTAAACAATGAGTGGTTTTGACGCATCAGAGTAGAATACCAGTAGTTTGTACTAAAATAAACAATTCAGTTGAAGTCGGATTCTTTCAGATAACGTATTCATGACCTTGAAGCAATGGTGCTATTATGAAGAGGAATCTTGTCTGTTTCCAGAAACTGCTTGACTAAAGCCTTTGTGACCTAGTTTTGAAATCCCTGTTGTATTTTTTATCAGATCCATGGCAAGCATAGACTGATGTGTTGGCTATCTACCATTGGAATGTAATTAATAGGCCTAATGACACATCTGAATGAATATATTATTATTATTATTATTATTATTATTATTATTATTATTATTATTATTATTATTAGTAGTAGTATTATTATTCATGTGCTTGTTGTATTGTGTTTTTGAGCTGTTTTAGTCCAGCACAAGACAAATTACTTTCTGTGACAATAAAGTCGATTCATATTCTGTAAGCCAATTTGATTTGTCTATATTTCTGCCTTGCTTGCCTTCGTTGTGATAGCAATAGCACCAACACATATAGAGGATTTTGAGACTTTAAATTCACATAGTCTGCACAGCAGAGCTGTGTGTTGTGTGTCTCATAGCACAAGATGAAGTCGCAGAAAGGTGATATTGTCTGAAGTTGCTGAAGCACAGTTTCTTTTTTGCCCTTGGTTTACTCTGTTTTACTCCTTTTGCAGCTGTGAGGTCATTGTAGCAGCAATTTACAAGAACTGTCTGCTTTGTGCTGATGTTACATAGGTTCCAACTTGAACATATTTCAATTTTTATGATCCTGGACTAATGTCCGAATAGGCCATAGTTGCTGGCTTACGCCAGATGCCAAGTAGCTTTAAACATAAATGAACAAAAGAAGATCAAACAAAAATAAATCTAAACATTGCTGAACACAGTTTATAAACTACCACTGGTTCTTATTAGAAAAGGGGTTTGGGTCATTTGGGCCTCTCAGTTTTGGTTTAATGGGTAATGCACTCGTACAATGATCATCAGTGTTCTCTCAGTGATGGGATCCCTAGGGCCCCTGTGTGAAAGTAGATTGGGTGTGTGCATTGTCTCATGGCTGTGAGCGTAAGAAGTGACCTGGATAAAAAGGTAAGTGAACATGAAGTTTGATCAGACACCTGGAATCTTTTTTATTTTTATTAGGAATATTATAGCGTTTATCGAAAAATACATTGTTGTATTGTGGACTTGCCATGCATAATTGTTCAAAATAAAGTAACATTTGGGATATGAACAGAAATCATGCTTCTTCTTTTCTTGTATTCTCTACTAAGAGTTTTTTTTGTTTTTTTTTTACTATAATTAGGTTGATTAGTAAATGAATACAAATAATGATCCAGTCAACTACTAAAATAATCACGAGGGTTGTCATAATAGTAATAGCTTACACATATTACTGCTTATTTTCTACTTCCAGGGATGTCCTTTAGCATCCTGACAAAGAGGAAGATACTGGGTTGCCCTCACTTGCGGCTGGTCCGTGTTTGTTCTTCGCTCCCTTTTCCCACCATCACCAGTCGCCATGACAACCTCTGCCCTGCGTCGACAGGTGAAGAATATTGTGCACAACTATTCAGAGGCGGAGATCAAGGTACTTTATGTGTTTACACACAGTCTACTCTAAACTGATAAAACAACCAATATTGTGGCTTTTTGTTTTATCTTTGTATTATCTTGCCTATTAACTGGAACTTCTGCAGATGTCCAGTAAGAAGCATTGGCCCTAATAGATAATGATTTTTTTATAGACTACATACAGTACATAGTGATGACAAAAACATTCAAAAGTGTTCATCTTGCTGGGATTTTCTCAACAACTTCACAGTGGTCTCTGTTTTTGTGCTAAAGCTGTGATGTGTACTGTACTCCGCTGCTGCACTGAGTGAGACAAAGCCGCATGTTGTGGTGCTTGCAGGTCCGTGAGGCCACGTCAAACGATCCATGGGGCCCATCCTCGTCTCTGATGTCAGAAATCGCTGACTTGACCTTCAATGTGGTCGCATTTGCTGAGGTCATGGGCATGGTGTGGAAGCGGCTCAATGACAGCGGGAAGAACTGGAGACATGTGTACAAGGTAATTTTTACATTCAAAATTGCATAAGGTATGTTTATGTACTGGTTTAATTAACACCAATTGACATAATAAACTTTTGTGCAGGCCCTAACATTGCTGGATTATTTGTTGAAGACAGGATCTGAAAGAGTAGCTCAGCAATGTCGGGAGAATGCATTCACTATACAGGTACTTGATTTACGGGTGTAAAAAAATGCCCCTCAAACTACAAAACAGCTGTTTGGCGTCCTCTGTCAGAAAGAACCCTTTAATTCTCAGGGGATGTAGTGTAAAGCTCCTTCTACAAACTGCATGTGCACATATACACTACACAACCTGCTCAGCATTTTGAGTAAAGTAAGAGTGTGGTTTTGGAGATGCTGATCCAGTATTTTAGCCATCTAATGCATCAACTATGCAATAAAAATCATCATACTGGTCTGATCAGTGTGTACAGAAGACATGTACAACTTTACAGAAATAAAATGGCCCTTGAGTTTGTAAATACCTGTAATGTTAATTCTTGCTTTTATCTGATAGACACTTCGAGACTTTCAGTACATTGACCGTGATGGTCGTGATCAAGGTGCCAATGTGAGAGAAAAGGCTCGACAGTTAGTGTGTCTTCTGAAGGATGAGGAGCGGCTGCGTCAGGAGCGGAGCCAGGCCTTGAAGACCAAAGAAAGGATGGCAGGTGGAGGCAGTGGAGGAGGGGCCACAGGGGGTGCGTACGGGGGTATCCCTCCATCCTACCACCCAGGCAGACGCACCAGCCAGCCCAGCATGGCTGTCCTGTACGGAGAAGAGTTCAGCCGCTCCAGGGGCTCCCCTTCCTCGTTTAACTGTGAGCACTAAGGTCTTTCATGCCACAAAAACCCTGTGCAAATGTCTTGTTAAAGCTACATACTGGTTTTCCATAAGGTCTTCAATGAACATTTTGTGCTGGAACTAAGCATTTTGGCTCCGCCAGCATCGTTCAGCAGATGCACTGTCAATACTGCAGCATAGGCTGGAGGAGATTCATATGAGCCTCCTGTGCCTCATGATCCTGTGCCTCTTATTGTTTTTGTTTAGCGTCCTCCTCCTCTCCACGTGCTGCGTCAGATCTGGAGCAGGCCAGACCTCAGACCAGTGGCGAGGAGGAGCTGCAGCTACAACTGGCCCTTGCAATGAGTCGAGAGGAGAGTCAGAAGGTGAATTATTATATACTTTTGTCAAATCCAATAATTTGCAGAAACATTGTAAATATTCTACCACCCATACCTTCTGCTCGGCATTTCTTTCCCTGTTGCCATAGAGATGGCTGAAAACACACAGTTAACCACCACATAAACAATGTGAACATTTGTGACAGGTTAAATCTGACAATATAAAGACATGCATATAACCTATAATACATCTTGTCAATACCTGCTCTTGTCTGATCTTGAAAGCTAAGCACAGTCGAGCCTAGTCAGTATTTGGACTGTGACTGTGACTTTGAGCGTCTGGAAAAACAAGATATAAAACTAATACAATATTACTATTATATCATTATTAACCCTCTAAGATCAGAACTCGTGAAGTTTAAGTAGAAATAACAGACCTCCCAGTTGCCTGGAACCCAGCATAAGACTATGCCACTAACAAATAAATATATTGACTCATTAGATTTTTGTTTTTCTTGATTGGTTATTTTATTTATTTATTGATGAATTAATACAAAATATGTTGAAGTAGTTATTGGATTCAAATTTCTACTTGATCAGTCTATTTTGTTTTAAACTGCTCATGTCTACAGCCGAAGTTAAAGCTGTTGTCCGCTCGCAGGAACAACGTTGTCGCCAAGGAGACGAGTCTCTTTTGCAGAAGGCCTTGGACGAGAGCCGCAGAGAGAGCCAGGCAGGGGCACCGGAGGTGAGTTTATTATATCTTTGTGTGTGTGGGTGCATTCAAGACCTCTGGGTTCACTATGTGCGTAAAAGCATGAGTAGTGGGCGGCTGCATTTGGTTTTGTGGGTGGTTCTTGGACAAAATGTAGAAAGCACTGTGAAGTTTAAACTGTGAAAAGACGCAAAAGGACTAAAAACATAAATCAGCATAATGAGCGAGCTTCAGCAGTAACAGAAGGAAAGAGCTGAGCATAAAGATGTGCCTGTTGCATGATAATTACTCAATCATCTCTAACCTTGAGCTCAGCATGACATTTGTCTCAAAGCACAGTCTTTAACAGGCTCTTTAGCACAGTGTCTAGTGAGCACGCCAATAACAAACACCAGATGCTTACAGAAAGGTAAAGGTCAGCTTATTATCGTCTTTTTATGTCACTTATTCATTGATTTTAATTATAAGCAAAAGCCAGTCTATAATTCATGCTGCTTTACAAACCTTTAGGGTTAGATTGGTCTGCGGTTCGTCTCATGTAACTGGAACATACTAATTGCTTATGCCAAGTATTTTCTCCAGGGTTGTCTTTTTAATACATAAAAAATATCTGAGGCATTTTAATCAATTTAATTCTCATGTTCTTTGCAGTCAACCATGTTAGAACTGGTGGACATTTTCGGGCCCTCGTCAGAGGGTCCTCCTCCCTCTTCCGACCCATGGAGCTCAAAACCAGTCAACGAGCCCAACAGTGACCCCTGGAACTCTGTTGGTCAGTGACATGCCCCACATATTGACAAAAGTTTTTTTTACGTTATACTGCTGATTATAATCAGTTGTGTGAAAAATATTCATATCTATATATATATATATATATCTTTGCAGGAGCGTCTGTTAGCACTCCTGTGGGTGGTAGTCCTTGGACAGAACCAACACCTTCACGTTCCAAATCATCAAATCCATGGGCTTCATGCTCTAGCCCCAGCACAGACCCCTGGGAAGCAGTGCCCGTCTCATCCAGAGGGGTCAACGATGAGTGGCACAGCTCGTGTGAGAGAGGTGAGGTATTTCCAAATATTTGAATTTAAGAACTTCTGTTTAACGATGGTTAATATGCTGATAAAATATCATATAATTTTGTTCTGCAGAAAATGGTGTGGCTGGTCCATTTATAGCACAGAATGAAGAGGAGTCCAAACAAGAATATCCTCAAGTGAACTCCCCCCTGCCCGCCAGTCCCACAGGTGCGCTGTCGTACTGGTCCAGTGTTGATTTCAGTCTGAGAAAACAGATACAGCATAAACATTACAGTGCAATGGTCTGAGATGCACTACACAGAATAAAGTAATTTTGTCTGTCTATATTTGAAATTGATGTTAATCCGACATGAATTTATTTTATAATAATTGAGTGACCTAATTGAAATGTTTTAATTCAGAAGCTGGGCTGTTCAGTGCCAAGCCCCTCTCAAACCAATTTGCTGGAGGAGAATCGGATCCGTTTGGGACAGAGCCCTCAGCCAAACCCCAACTAAATGGAAGGGACACAGCCAGCCCAGAGATGTTTAAATTGACTCGACTGGCGCCTCCACTCAGCACTCCTTCGACACGGATGTGTAGGACCCCTGAGGCATTCCTGGGGCCGACGGGAGCTTCACTAGTCAACCTTGACACACTTATCCCCTCAAACCCACCCACCAAGATGCACAACAACCCCTTCCTCTCAGGTGTGGGCTCACGCAGTGCAATTAACAGTGGGACAAGCAGTAATGAGTGATAAACATTAGGCCAGAATGTAGCATTACACCTACAGTTACTTAAGACATTTGACATTGCAACCAATAATTTATATATCAAATGAAATATGAAAACATAACTTGTCAGTTATTGTTTGTTAATATATGAACCTGCAACAACCTATGAAATCAAGATACTCAGAATTCCATTTTAAATCAATTTCTCCTCTAAAATTGTACAATGACAAAAGCATATATGAACACTGGGTTTTTACAAAACATTATCCATATATTTTCGATATAATTGTATTTGGTTCATCTATTTGCACATCCAACTGAGCTTTTCTCTTTCCAGGTCTGAGCAGTCCCTCTCCCACAAACCCTTTCCACAGTGACCAGCCGCGCCTCACTTTGAACCAGATGCGTCCGGCTTCGACGTCTCCGCTGCCACCCCATATGCTCTCGTACAGCCCTTCTCTGCCTCTGCCCCTGCACCACCAGCTCCCTGTCCTGCCCTCGTCATTCACTCAGCCTCCTGCGGCCATCCTAGAAATGCCTGCTAACCTGCCTCAGCCTTTACTGCCCCTCTCCCCACGGCAGATCCCACGTACACAGGGCCAGAGCAACAACCCCTTCCTCTGAACTATCTTGGATAAACCAACCAGACTCATTTTAATTTCAAACCTGGGTTGATGTCATGCAAAACTGATTAACGTATCAGTGGGTCTTTAATTCGAAAGACGCGCCTGCTGCTATGAACTTTGAACGTTATAAAAACACTACACCAACAGGGTCTGTTCAATGCCTTTATCCCGCCTGAACTCCTCGTACCCAACCTGTGATTCTCACCTTCTGTTGCTGCTTCACCGACACAAGCATGAATGCACCCTCCGCTCCCACGGGACATCTATTGCCCTAACCAACCGGAGAGTAAATTAACTATTTTATTCCAACCAGACAATTAGTATATAAAGTGTTTTTAGCACAGCTGAAGTATATGGGAAATAGTACTGAATCAAAAAGCACTTCTTTAATGAATTAGTGACTCAGGTAGCCCTATATACTATGAATACATGTTTATAGTAATCACCTTGGTACTACGCGCACTGTCTGATAGTATGAGCTCAAAAGCCAGTAAGCCACAACATGTTGATGTCAGATTGGAAACCAGCCTCAACAACAACAATTATCTAAATTCAAAGTTGGTTACTTACTGTTTTTCTTTCAATAGTCCAACAGGTTGCCAAAATTATAATAAAAGCAAAGGCAATCAGTTACCAAAAATGAAGATGTATATGCAGAGCAGATGAAGAGGGAATACTGTAATGTTAAAATTCTGTTGTTTGTTTGGTTTGGACTTCGCTGCGCTGAACCTGGTATGAATGTGAACTGCCTGCCAATAAAAACAGGCCTCGTACATATGTATTTATTAGAAGAGTACCTATTAAGTATTATAAATTATCAATAAATATATGGTGTTTGCAAAATCTTTGAAAGTTTTCTGAATTAATCATATTGCATTTGTTGGTAATGTATTTCTGCAGAACAGAGTTTTGAGTCCGTGTCCACTAGATGGCAGCCAAACACAAGGATGATACATGCTTCATGCGTTCCAAGATACATTTTTACACTTTTTCTCAAATTGAAGGACAGGAGCCTTAGTGGTGCAGAGGGGTGGATATTCTTTGCCATATACTATATATATTTTGTGATATATTTTTTTATAAATAGTATTATCAAGCTGTGTTTTAGCTGTATAATTTTAAAATAAAAAAGCTTAGAAGATTTCTTACTGCACGGATGGACGAATCATAGGGCGGTACGCTTTCCGAACGAGCCAATCAGCATTTACGATTTTCTGTTTGCGGAAGTGCCGAAAGACAGCGAGCCACGTTAATGTTGGGGAAATATTCTTAAAAGAATGCTAATTTACTCAGCCATGAAACGTTAACATTTTGTTTTAAATTATGTTATTACACCTTTCCGTACTTACAAACATTGTGCTTTTACATGAAGTACCATAAAGGCTTTGAACAGGGGCTATTCTCTAAACTAGGGGGGAATTTAGTAAAAAACAGGGGACAATGGACTCTCCCAAACCCAAGCGGCTTCGCAGCTGCGAGAAAAAAGCAGCGATTAAAGAGGATCTGGAGGAGGGCCAGAGAGCTCGAGTAGACGTGGTGGGTGATGAAACACTGTAGTTACATGGGAACAGGCCGTCACACATTGAGATTGCCTTGTAAATAGACTCATTAGGTGATTATGATTGACATGTTGCTCATGCTTGCTCACAGAGTATCATCATGCCAGTGTACAATGCAGCTCATTGGCTGGAGGAGTGTCTTCAGTCCATAATGAACCAGGACTTCACAGGATCCATGGAGCTGTCTGTCTTTGATGACGCCAGCACTGTATGTGTCTCTGCAGCTGCCAAATTATTCATGTTATTAGACTATCAAAGCAATACTCTAGAACTTTTCACATTTTTATATAGACTTAATGTTTGTTCATCCAGACTCTGTTTATACAAATAAGTTCATCTCATGCAACGTGTGGGCTATAAATAACCCCATAGTGTCCTTCATCAATAGTAAACACTGTCTAAATCAGAAAAACAAAATGATCGATTGCCAGAAGTAAGTACACCTAAACCAAATTTGAAATAATGGTGTTCATTTGATGAAGTAGATTTTGTAAGCTTGAACATTTTGCTCAGGGAATTAACTAAACCCAAACATGCTCCTTTGTGTATTTGAGGATGACTCCAAGAAAATGGTGGAGGACTGGAGAGAGAGGCTGCAGACAAAGGGTATTTCACTGAAGATTTCTGGTCACAATTCTGCCCAACCAAAAGGAGGTCAGAACATTCCTGTTTCATTAAGCCTGCTTGTGATTATTTTTTTTGTCTTGAGCTGCAGTTTTACGTTGTAATGTTAAGAAAATGTTTTCTGTGTATCAACAGGAAAGTGAATTGACCAAATTAACATTCCCATTTATGTATGGTTTATGTCAGCATTAGATATTCGCTGCACTGTTCAATTACTGTCACCTTTTGTGTTTATTTTAAAAGTGGGCCTTGCTGACTTGGTTTGTGAGTTTGTTGTATGTGTGTGTGTGTGAGTATTATGACTAACTAGAGAGTAAACTGGGTACTTCAATGACCCAAGTTCTTTATTTTAGTGGGATATGCAAAGAACCAGGCGATATTCCAGAGCTGTGGACAATACTTGTGTTTCCAAGATGCTGTGAGTACATTTTAAAAGTAATTGAGACTGTGTATTGTTTCACTGTCCAGATGTTGCATATAACACATACAGTAGTGAGTCTAAACATATTAGATTGTGTTACTTTGTCCAAATATCCACACACTTTGTTCATGGGGAATTTCCCGCAGCCGAGTGTGTATTTGACGTTTGTGTCAAAGTCATGATTAATGAGAATGGCACTGGATATGTGTGTTTAAGTGTGCATAACCCTCTGCTCTGCTATAACTGTTGTTGCTTTCAGCTGCTAATTGGAGGCTAAAGCAAAAGGCATTTTCCTTTATGTTTTACTAATTTAGATTTTATTTTATTCCTCTAATACCGACCAATCTATTTTTTAAATAAAATTGCATTAAATAAAACGGTTAAGGAGATGAAAAACATCTGTCAAAGCAGACTGGCACACTTCTAAAAGTGACCCAGATATGTTTAGAAATAATACCTGTTTTTAGAGAAATGTTAATAATGTATAATGACATGAAATTATGTGGGGATCCCTGTGGCATTCATTTCCTTTTTTCCTTCCTTTTCCATTTGAATGATCATTGAATGTGCTTTAGGATGATGTTATGAAGCCTCAAAGAGTTCGTCTACAGCTAGAGGCCGCACTTCTCCACCCAAACTCTGTAAGTGTACGCTTACTCACTTCTGTTACTTTCTATAGTTATGAATGATCTGGTCATTTAGAGATCACTGCTTTATTAAACTAAACATGTTTTGTTTGTTTTTTGATGTAAGTAACACCAAACAAACTACAGAGAAAGTATATGTCTGAACTCTAGACAGAGCTTTTGTTTGAGGTTACATGTTAAAATATTCTCCATGATTATGTATGTTTGAGGGAGAGAGTGCTTCTATGCAGTTGGCATGCGGAGCGGCCTGAGTATCCGGTGTTGACGGTTTGAGTGGCCGTCATGTCGGGGGCCAAGGGTCATGTGTGTGAGGGAAGTGAGGGAGACAGCATGGAGACAGCATGGAGACAGAAGGCTTGCCGCCAAGCACAAACAACCTTCCCTTTTCTGTGCTGGCTGTAATCAGTGAAAGAAAGGGAATGTAGAATTTAGATTTTAAAATATCATAAACATGACCTTTCTGTGTCCCCAGATATAAGGTAAACATATTCAAATGAAATATAGTTTTATAGAAAACAAATCTAATGTTGATTTATTTTTAATGACAAAAATAAGTTTGATGTTGTAATTTTGTGTTTTGGTTCTCAAAGCAATTAGAAAACATGATGAGCCTCACATGAGTCTCTCATTTGGGTTGCCAGTTACAAAGCGGAAATCCAGTTAAACTAAGAGGCCTCTCTCTGATCTGAGCCAATCATGAACCAGTGCTGGTGCAGCATTTGCAGCTCAGTGAGTGAATTCTGAAACTTTCACAAGAGTCATGTATGTATCCTCGATCTGCAGGTTAAAGCACTGACAACAGACTCCTGTTATAAATCCTCACTGGATCTGTATACAATATTGTAGCACATAACTGACCTTTACTTTAAACAGCAAAAAATTATACTGATGAATGTACTCTTAGGTAACCTTTTTTCCATAATTTGTTTAGTTCTGAATACTCTGTACATTTCAGCTGATTGGCTGCAGAGTTGAAAGGATTCCTGAGGGCTCCACTGAACGTTACACTCGTTGGATAAACACGTTGACGCAGGGGCAGCTCTTCACACAGGTGAGTTTGCCCGTGTTTCAGTGTAAAAATGTCAGTGCTCAGGGTACGAATGATGATAATGGCCTACACGTGTGTTGTATTCATTCCCTGTATACTGATGAGCCTGACAGAAGTGAGGCTGCCAATCTGCCCTATCCCAGGCTTGACACAATGACGCAGTGACCCGTGTTTGGTTTGAATTGCTGACCTTTGGATTGGTGAGCTCTAACTTGAACTCCTAGAGAAGGAGGTAGCAGAACTAAGCTCAAAGTGTGGGTGTAATAGTGACAGAAGTACAGGTGGGCAATAAGGCAAAAAAGCATAGCATTAATCATAATTTGTGTGATATTTTTTGGAAAAAAATATGATGGCATGTCAGAAAAGCATGGAATCAAAATCATAAGGTCAGATAAAAAAAACCATTTTGTAGTTTAATTTTGCCATCCACCCAGACAGAGGTGTGAAAAAAGAGGGGCACAAGGTCGTGTGCCAGGCTTTGACCAGATCAGACACAAACAGGAAGTGCACCTGTACTCACAGTTTGCACGGAAACATGTCTTTGCATCACCATGACCCCTGAACAAGCAGAGGAAACAGGACAGTCACACCACTGGGTTTGGCTGCTACAAAAAGACAGTGGCCACAGTTTTACGTGCAAACTCAAAATAGCGATTATTATCAGATTTTTGCTGTTCTAAAATTATTAAAATGACATGAAACAACAACAAACATATATTCATTTCTGATATTGGTCCATCTGATTATTCACACCAGATTTTTAGGTTTGTATTTCATTTAAATAATCTTAAAG
Organism: Chaenogobius annularis; assembly: GCA_015082035.1. Lineage (NCBI taxonomy): Eukaryota > Metazoa > Chordata > Actinopteri > Gobiiformes > Gobiidae > Chaenogobius > Chaenogobius annularis. The sequence continues at coordinate 31,276 of BJKM01000111.1, read as the reverse complement.
GTCAAGAAATCAGATGATTATCAGATTTTGCTGTGCATCATGTAAACATCGCCTGTGACATGTTTAGTTTGTGTAGCTGACAATGAAAAATGAATTCTTCATATTGTCATCACAATTGTTTCTATAAGAAAACTACTACACTGTAACAGGCAACACAGATCCAGTATCATGGCCCATTTAACATCCTGTGCCTCTATCCATTTAGATTAAATTATTAAACTGCATAACAGGTGACAGCATTACAATGTGTAACCTAAAATGAAACAAATTGCCTGTTAAAGATGCTACCAGATTATTGCTGAAAGCTAATTTCCATCTGCAGTCCTTAAAAATGAAGAAGGGGAGGAAAGTGCATAATTTTACAGTGTAACTCATACATTCTCTAACAGTCATTCACTCACACATTTTCACAGAATTGAATACAGTGCCGATATAGCAGCAGCCGCTATGTTGCAGTATTAAATATATAAAATAGGTAGTTTAGCAGCACAATTTAGATGTAAGTACAATTCTGACTAAGTTTATATTAAAGGTCAGATAATGTAACATACATTAGCGTATAAAAGCACATCTGGTATATTACAATCAAAGGACTTCTTACTGTCAGTAATTAAATTATCATTTCAATTTAATCTGCTTAAAGAATACATTTCTGTGTAATGTATTGAGGTGTATCTGCCAGAATGTCGAGTCGCTACAGAAACAGGGCAAAGCTGTTTTTGACATTCCTGAATATTTATGCGAGATACAATTTCATAGAGCTGGAGAATGAGATCATACCATAGTCGAACATTAAATCTCCAGGCCCATATCTAATTTCTTTACTTTCTTTAGCTTCTTTTCTGTAGAGTTGATTCCTGGAACAAAACTGGGCCTTAACCTGGTGTTTAGCCACATATTCATCTGAAGGGCATTAGTTATGGTCGCCTGTAACCTCTCTCCCCTTTTCACGGGATATTCCCCCACCTACTCTTTGTGTGCTTCCCAGAATTATAGTCCTTTTCGCCGTACGCACGCTTCTCACCATGTTGCAATCATAAACGAGCCGGCTGTTCAACTAGCTAAATGCAGATGTGCTCCATTTTGTTTATTGATAAGCCACAGAAACGAGAGAAAACACACAAACAGATCAACCTGAGATGACCCTATTATTAAGATGTAAAAGCACAACTGTTACAAAACACGCGGAGAGGAAGGGAGGGGGGGGGCGTGGAGGAGGATAGGGGAGTTCAAATGAATCAAGAGGCCAGAGCAAAGAGAACATGAGCAAGCCGTGCAAACAGGGTTGTGGTTGTTTAAGGGAGTGGACAAAGAGCTAGAGTCATTAGTCAAAGATTAAGAGGTCATTACAACCATGTGATTTCTGCTTCACTGCGACACAGATAGCACATTTTTAATTGTTCATGGTCTGAAAATGTCTTCTTTGGTACTGTATTGCCTCTTAACTTCACTTTAAAATATATAGATGTATGTAGAGGTGGGAGACATATTGAAAAGTTGATAGTACCATTTCTTTTACCCAAAAAGAGAGAGAAACGTCTAGTGCAGGGGTGTCCAAACTTTTTTCACCGAGGGCCGCATTTTGAAACTTATACGGAGCAGAGGGCCACAGACAACCCGACAATGAAGTGAATCATTCCAAATTTTGCATTGGACATAGTTTTGATGAGCCTCCACACCTTTAATAAGACTTGGAACATTAATTAATTAACAAACTACTTTTTGTTGTTAGGACCAACTTAGCAGGAACTCAACAAAAAATGGTCTGAGGGCTGCATTTGGCCCCCAGGCCGTAGTTTGGACATGCCTGGTCTTGTGTAATCTCCCAAACAAGGGCATAAAGTGATATTTCTGCACTTTTGTGGTCTATTTACGTTTTGAGCGACACTTTAACCTTAACCAAGACATTTACAGGCACATTTAAGCACATTCCTGATGCGTTGTGAAAACATCATCTGAATATCCTTGTTCATATCCTCATGCAAGATTTGTATCCGTATTGTGTTAGGTATTCACGTCGCATGGGCCCACAGTCATCATGCCAACGTGGTTTTGCTCAAGAATGTGTTTTGGCAACGTTGGACAGTTTGACGAAGGGGGAAAGGTACAGTGTCCATCCTCCTTTATGTAATACTTTGTAAAGGGCTCCGTCACTGAGCACTGCCCTCGTTGTTTAGGGCGTCCCGGAGGACCTGCTGTTCTTCTACCAAGGTCTGCGTCAGGGGTTGGTCCTGAGGAGAGTTGACCAGTGCCTGTTGGTTTATCGCTACCATGAAAAGGCCGCCACTCACTCCGTATCAGAGTCAGTAATGTACCTCTCTCACTCTTACATTACACGGTCACACACAGCACAGACACAGCAGGGAATCGGAAAGAGTCAACACTGCATACTGAACATTATTTAATTATTGCTTCATCAGAATAATGTATTAATGGTGGAATTTGCTCACTTCTTCGGTGTTGGTGTTACAGAACAAAAAAGGGTTAGACAAGACGCTTATACAATACAACACACAGGTAAACGGCTTCCTTTTAATTGGATTTAAACATATATAGTATACATAAATACTTCAGTTTGTGTGTGTACTGATTGGATTATTCTACTGAAACTTTTTTGTCCCTATTTTCCGCAGAATTAAATTTTTGTATTGTTCCAAGATATAACAAATACTAAAAGGAAGTCCAAAGGTTCTCCTCGCGTTGCACTCCAGTCTCTCACATTCTTCCTTCCCGCTGCAGTTCTGATGCATTTGTTCTCCATTCATCCTCGTCTCTGTCTCATCGATCAAAATGTCAGAGCAGTTTGTATCTTCCACCAACTATTTTCAGGGGAGACCTTTCTATGTTGAACTTTCGGCATCATTACTTCTTTTGCATTTTACCATTGCAAATCCTTATAGCGGGGTCATAATCCCAGTAAAGTGGTCTGATATTTGCAGTAAAAGTGAAGTTACTTTTCATGGCGAGGCAGTGTTCATGTGTTAATTGCTTTTTCCATATGTTTTTACACCACTTATAGTGTATTTGTAGAATCAAAGCATTAACATCTGGATATAGACTCTGGGCGATATGCCGTCTTTGTCACGTCCTGCATTCAAAGCCTGTATTGACAACCAAACGCAGCGCACGATGAGGACCACCCGCACTCCTCAATGCTGGAGGGGTGTTACGTTTGTTTGTCATTTGAGGCCCTTGGTTAGATTTAGGCAGACCCCGGATCAGAAAGCGGAATTCCTCATCTGTCTAATTTGGCCCCTGTTTGATTGTGAACAGCTTTAGTTGTGTTAGAAAGGCCTTTGCAGCTGTGCACGTAGCTCAACTTTGGCTAATAACAAGCCGGTTTTAGCTAAATCCAAAACTGATGGCTTGATTGAGAGTTGGTTTATTAGCTCTGGTTCTGTTAAGAAAGTCAAGATTCAATTCAGTCACAGGAGGTCAGCATTAGCAGAGCATAAAAGAAGTAAAAGAAAAACATTAGAGTGTTTATGAGAATCTTTATGGATCGCTTTATGAACTCTTAAGTCTCTGAATGAAAAGTGAACATTTACATTTACTGTGTTGTAGCATTGATTGAATTGACATTATTTTCTTTGCACAAAGGTCACAATTGTTATATTTTAATTGTTACGATTATATTTTTCCTGAATAATCTTGATCATTGATTAACTGAATGTTCTTTGTGAAGTTCTCTGTGTAAAATGCAAATCATTGTTGGGTTTCTTTTTCATTTCAGAAGTGAGTTTGGATTTAAACCATTTTTAACTAGGATTATATTGTTTTTGCAAGGTAATGCAGATGTAACCTAAAACACATGGAAACTGTGCAATATAAGTAGTCATATTGCAGAAGTGTGTTATATCTGAAATGTGGCAAGCCGGTGAGGGAAAGCTGAACTGCTGCAGTGACCCTAAAATAATCAGTTTATAATCATTACACTATATATCTTGCCACACATCTGTATTCTGTGAATTCCATTGCTTTTGTGATCATTTTAGTGCATTTCTGACTGAGATTGTGTGTTTAAGGGACACCATTTGGAAGCTGCGGGTGGACTTCCTGCAGGAGAGAGTGCTCACCCAATGGGAGAGCTTTACTATATGGAATGCCGGCAAACAGGGCCGGAAGCTGTATCGCAGCCTCAGTCCAGCCAATCAGAAGAAGGCATGTCATTTCTCTCTTGAATATGTTTCACTGCAATGTTTGACTGAGAGATTAATCTTTCAGTTTTTTTGAAGGTCAAAGCTTTTTGTGACGTGGACGAGAAAAAGATTCAGAAGGGCTTCTACACTTACGAGGAGTCCAAGGTGAAGCAGCAGCCAATGAAATGAACCAGAATGCACACGACACATTTCCCCACAGGGACAGTCATTTTAATGTATTTTACTGGTGACATTCAGGGTACCTGGCTTTATTTTCCAAATGAGTCTCTGTGATATATTTTTTCCTTTTGATACCCATGGGCCATGCATGTCCCTGATTGGCTAATCGACCTGTCAATCACGCCTGTCTGAACGTAGTGACCAGACTGATCAGGATCAGGGATAGGATATATTTATTGCCACTGTCAGTGAACAAAATTCACAACATAGGAACGTGATTTGATGACAGATGCGACATGAGAGACATGCATAAGAGCATCAGCCGCCCGGGCATCAATCTGTATAAGAAATAGAGCTGTCATTCTGGATTTTCCAGGCAGGCACTGCGCTGTCTGCGACTCGTATTAAACCAGAACTAAGTATAATCACATACAAAAACAGAAGGTGGCAAATGATTTAATTTTCAAACACCCGCAAATACATATTGAACCATTACAAAGACTTACAAAAACATTTAATACTTCTCCTTTCAGCATTCTATCAATCTTCCTTTTGTGGTTTGAAAATTGGGTAATGCAGCTTTAACAATTTTAGTATTAGAGTGAGTTTAAGAACAAGTGTACAAACTCAAATCCTCTGGTATAGTATATGAAATAAGGCCTGCTATTGTAAATTAATCTACTTAACACCAACAGCATCAGAACAACTGCACCTTATTTGCTTTGTGCTTTCAGGAAAGACCCAAACCCAAAATCCCAGTTCTTCACTACAAAGAAGCCTCCGCTCCTTTTATCATCTGTGTTAAACTGGTGGGTTTAATAAAAGGTGTTTGTATGTTGTATGTTTGTTGTTTCTGGCCCTCTGTCCCACTGGTCTGTAATCACACCTAACAACTTAATGATCCTGGGCGTGTGCCTGGTGCGGGACACTCACTTTGGACGGGGGCAGGAAATGGGCAGCGACAGGGGCCTGAACTTTGATCGAATGATGCCTGTATAAACATTAGATATGCCATGATTCAGCTCAGGGATGAAATGACAGACAAAACCGCTACCTTTTTCTGCTGTAAACATCAGCATTCATCATAAAAGGCTGTTTCAATCTGTTCATTTATTGTCCCAGTCGATTGCAGACATCAGTTTCATCTCTCCACGAGGCACTAATTGCTCTATTTGGGGAATTGGGAGAAGTAATTACAATCAGAAAACAAAAAGATCTGGACTCAATCATTCTCTTTAACTTTGATCTGAAAAGTGCACTCAAACACCTGCACCCAATCAGGCACATTTTCACACTAATGTCAAATAAGGTCATGGCAGTCTTTTATACACGAGAGGAAACAAAACTTAACTGTGTGTTGTATTTAGGTTTAGTATGCAAGAATGCATGTTTCTTTTTGTGTTTAAGGACCTGACGAGAGGTGCTTTTGAGGAAAATCTCACCTCGCTGCAACTGGACGAGGGAGAAGATTACTATCATTTCAACTGACGGAGTGAGGAGCAACACTGGACACTATGAATATAAACGGAAGTCCTCGCTGCCACGACTCACTGCAGTGTTGTCAAAATACTGTCATTTCAGAAGCAGAACTTCCAAAAGTTTGGACCGTTGCCATGAACAATTTTAAAACAAGGTTTTATATCTTTTGAATAGAAAAAGTCCTCAAAATGTTTCACAGGAGGCTGAAACCCACGAATACCTAAATCATTATGAAAACGTACTCTTTTTTGTTTAGATAATAGATTGTTGTTTTCCGCATTTAATGATGACAGTTCCTTTAATATTACACTGTGGTCTTCTTCTAGTTCTGGTATAGATCAAGACTTTGACTGTAACTAGCCACTTTGAAGGAAATGTGAGAGCGAGTGCATTCTTCTGCCTTTTATCATGTCTCAGAATCCACTGAGGGGCTGCTGAAAAGTAGAGCTTTGGAGACTTGGAGATAATACAGATGATTGCCTGCCAGATTTTTTGTTTGTAAGTGCGATGAAGCTTAAAATGTTCTGGATGATAATAGCAGCAGAATTGGTAATTTAATCAAATCTAAATGAATTCGAATGATCTGTTTAAGAGCATCACATACTGATTACATTTCTGGGCACATTGTTTCATTTGTATGAATTGTTTTAATTTGAATGGGAATTGTATTTGGTATAAATGGACTAGTTTGTCATGCACATGAAAAACCTTATATTTTTTCATATACATAATATATATGTTTAAATGTGATACAGTGGTAAATACATTTAATTGAATTGAACATAATTTTATATTTTTCTTGAGGTTGGGATTTCCAACCAGTAACTACAGTTGACTCAGTGGATGATCTAAATGTAAAGAGTGGGTTGTTTTAAATAAGCACCATCTAAGATTGTGGCGTTTAATTGTTGTCTGATGCAACAGAGCACACACATTTGCAGTAAATGTGTAAACAGTAGTATTATGGTTATTTGTTTGTCCTGTTTGGGGTGCATTATGAAATCTAAAGGACAATAACCTCTTCACCAGAGCATAAACATTCACAGTGTTTATTTGACCTCACAGAGACTGGGGTTTTGTGCCCAAAGGTAAACAGACCAATCTCCCACTCTCTACCCTGAGTTTTACTGTAACTATGACCTCAGATGATTGTAGTCTTCAGGTCTGTTATCACACACAGACTCTTTGTTGCACAGTAGTGCCAGTGTACAGTGGCACATTACTTGAGCTAAAGATCACCATGTCCGCTTATAAATAGCAGTATTTTTTTCATGCAGAGGTTTTGAGGTGAATCGTTGGACCTCTGGCTCCCACAATCCAGCGCTGAGAAAATTGTCACTTCCACTTTACACCCAGTCTCTACCTAGACCTTCTCTGTGTTACTACACCAAACACACAAACAAGAACATGTCTACCTCTGACAGGAATGCAGACATGGCTATTCGAAAATCACAGTTATTTAAATGACATAATACACTCTCCAAACAACTAAATATTTCTAAGTCTTTATGTAGTAAAAAAACACCTTTACAAACTTATTCTGAAATGCATAATATTCTTGTACAAGTTCAGCAATTTATATTTCAGTCATTTCCCCAATTTAATGCTCCTGGTTGTATTCAATAAGTGCACATTGAATGGAATCCTGATATTTAAAACATAGTGCAAATCTAAAGCAATTCAGTATTACAAAATCATTCAATCTTTTTTGACAGTGATGAACCCTACCTGCTTTAAGTCTGGATTAGAGGTGGGCAAGATATCGACATTTTTCTGCACTTTTGTGATTCATTTTACAGACATTTCACATTTGTCTGATTATTAAACTTCAACTAATAAGACATGTTTTAACACATTTCTGTTGGATTGACATAATATCGTTTGACTATCCTTATATTATTAAGGAGATATCATTTTTTGTTTATGGCCCACCACTAGTCTGGATATGAAACTTCTGTCAGCTTTTTCCTTCATCTGTCACCTATAATTAATGTGATTTTATATCTTTTGTCAAAACAATGACCAAATATTGTAGCAACTATATAAAGGAAAGTCTACATAGTATGTTGCCTCTTATTTCTTCTATTTTGTATGGTCTTAAATAATGTTGCCCTGACGACAGCTCCGCTTACAATAGAGTTACAGAGAGACTTTGATGAAGCATTCACCAAACGCACACCATATATTCCCAAATGTTATGAAGCAAAGTGAGTTGTTTAAGTTAGAAGCCGCTGTGTCTGCATACATCCCGTCTCTTCCCCGCGCCCGGCCGCAGTGATGGAGCACTTGGTGGATGATCAGAGCGAGCGCTAATGGAGAATCTATGGAGCAGAATAAACAGAGCTCTACGTTGTTACTCGTTTCTGCGTGTCTCGGTGTCTCTGCGCGTATGACCCTGATAGCTCGCGCGTATGACCCTGACCCTGCAGCCCGCGCGCCCTCGCTGGTCAAACAAACCTGAATTTGTAAACTTGGAAGAATGCAAACACACACACACACACACACACACACACACACACACTGCATGCTCTGTGCTGCTGAAACAAAGATAAGAAGTGGGTGTGGATTTGAGGGAGGATCACAGGGGTTAGGCTGCTGATGTTTTAATTTACCTGAGTCAAAAAAGCATTCCTATTCCTGCTTGCACATTTCAACAAGTCCCTGAACTGGGGTTTTTTTGTGTGGTTTTTTTAGAATTTTATTTAATAATTTGTAATTAATTAAAACGTAAATGTCCACCAAACAAGGTCATTTGTGCATGGTGTACTGTCTACAGATCCTTTAAAAAGCTTCTCATGTCAGGATAATAAAATATAGAGATATTAATCTATATAGAAGTAAGTTATGCTTATATATATATATATATATATATATATATATATATATATATATATATATATATATATATATATATATATATATATATATATATAGCATAACTCATATGCTTAATATCTCTCTCTCTATATATATATATATATATAGATATTATATATATATACATAACTATATATATAATATCAGAAACTTTTACCTCAGTCCTTTTTAACTGTTAAAAATAATGTTGCCATCATCTTGATAGGCTCTGCTTCAAGAGATAGCAAAGGCCAAAGCATATCTTTTACTTTCTTTGTATAAACTGAAAATGATTAAGAACGAGTGAACTCCGATATGTGAACTTTCAGACTTGGATCCTCTTCAAATAATTTTGAGTATAGAGTTTAGTGGAGGGAGCAGTGAGTAAAATAAGGTCGAGCCGAGTTGAAATTGAGATTACAGAGGAATGTGAGTGTGACTGTGTGTAAGAGATGTGCACAAGTCAGTTTGAGAGAGAGGCAGGTGATTTCCCGGGGCAGGAGCAAGGTCAGAGGCTGAGGGCTGTGAATACTTGAGATAGTGAGGAGCACCTTTTGTCCCCTGCTGTATAATTATAATGCATTAGACTTATGAAGCACTTCTCCAGACACGCTGAGGCCCTTTGATTTGAGGCATCATTTGTTCACTAAACGGACACAAGGCTGGTAAGCTACGTCAGTTGCCAAGCTCCCTGGGCAGACTGCAAGGGTTGTTGCAAATCTGCGTCTACCACAATCTCTCACTCACACATGCATTCATTCATCCATAAATCTTGAGAACACAAACATGCCCTGGTCTAACTTTGGGGCCTATAGTAATCTGTATCTTTCATTTTACACCAGATGCCCGTTCCTGACACAACCCGCTCCAGGCTTGGTCTGGCCAGGACTAAAGATGTACCAGAATTACATGTATTTCTGTAAGTCAATCTAGTTCCCTCACATTTGTTGATGTAGAAATGGTGAAGATTCCGGTTTGAAATCTCTTTTTTAGCAGTATGTAAAAAAAATGCTGTTTTTATCCATCTTTAGACGCTCTGTTCTTGATTTATTTAAATTTTTCCTATTTTCTTAATTTGTTCATTATTTATTTTTGGAGTATTATGGTTGATTGTTGTAATTTTTCATTTTTGTGCGTGAGCTCTCTGAACTTGTGGGATGTGGGATGTTCATGAGAGGGGCAGAAGGCCATTCGTTGGCCTGTTCTCGAAATGCACAACATTGCTCTGGCTGTCTGAGGGAATGTGACGAGTTGGTACCATCACCACTGTGACTGTTTTCTCACGGGAAAACAGCCCGGTAACCAAACATGCGTTTAGAGCACACGCATGACTTGGTCATGCAACTTATGTTCTGTAGAAAATATGGTATAAGTTGTTGTTGTTGCTGTTGCAGTTGTGTGCATGCAGCTTATGTTAAGCAAAGCCTTCTGTTTTCCGTATGAAAATATGGGTATAAGTTGTTTTTGTATTGCGTGCCGTCATCGTATGCTTTAGAACAGGGGTCCCAAACTTTTTCACCGAGGGCCGCATTTTGAAACTTTACACTGGAGCAGAGGCCACAGACAACGACCGACAATGAAGTGAATCATTTGACATTTTACATTTTGACATTGTTTTGATGAGCCTCCACACCTTTAATAAGACTTGGAACATTAATATTAGGTTGGTATAACATCAAAATGCTTGAATTTGACCAATTTTACAGTTAAAAAAAACACTTTTTGTTTGTGTTTGGACCAACTTAGCAGGAAGCCCTCGGAGGGCCAACAAAAATTGGTCTGAGAGTGCCGCATTTGGCCCCGGGCCGTAGTTTAGACATGCCTGCTTTAGATAGTTACGTGTCTTTTGGAAGCATATATATAGCGCGCTTGTGCGTGTGCCCACGCTGTGCGTGAAGCCCCCTGCTTCTATCCAGAGTGGGAGGAGGTTCTGGAGGAAAGTGCACGCGTCTCACTCACGCAGGGTCAGCTGTTGGCACGCGCTCCTGGTGACGTGAGGCTGAGCTTGGGGCACGTTTTTAACAGCTCCTGCTGCTGTGCGCGCCCGAGTTCCGTCCTAATGTCTTCTCTCCAGGAGCACACACCGGACACACGGCTGCAGCGGATGAGGCTTTAGCGCTGAAGGACTTTCTTTGGGACTACGTTTGGCCCAGTAGGGCGGCTCGCTGGGGCGGTTTTGGTGAAGAGCATGCCTGGGTGGACCGCTCACTGGGTCACGACTCTGCTCTTTTGTCGCGCTGTGGCTCAATACTCCAGCGATCAGTGTAACTGGCGAGAAGGTGAGAAAGACATTTTCATTTGTACCGCAGAAGACAAGCAGTGACTCGTTCACAATAAGCACTGCACCTAAAAGGTATAGACATATATGAGTATAAGATCCAGTTACTTTATTTATTTATTGTTCAGTCTGATGCAGTTCCCAAACTTTGTCTTAAGTTTTGTCTCAAAAATAATACTTCAACTTAATCATGGCAACTTACCATAGTGAAGTAGTATATTGTCAGTTGTTACTAATATATTTTCTTATTTGAATATTTGATATTATTGAGCCTCCAAAACATTATTTAGAATGTACATTTTATTACAAATAATTAAAAAAATATATGTTATATATATATATATATAGTATTATATATATATATATATATTATATATATTGTCTCGGCCTTATATATATATATAAAAATAATATATAATATATATAATATATAATGATAATAATAATAATATATAATAATAATAAATTAATAATAATAATAATAATAATATATATATTTTTAAAAAGGCTATTATTAAATTTACCGTCGTTAAAATCTGAAACCAGTCCAAGTCAGTGCCACTCAAGGGCCCCGGTACCCCTGGTTGGGAAACACCAATTGGAAAAACAAGTTATGTGCAATTTAATATAACTAATAGTCTAGTATAAAAATTCCAAATGTACTTTTACTACTATTAACCACGTTGTATTTTAAAGTTTAGTATAGTTTGTGCATTACAGTGTGCAGATTGATTATGGCTTTTTAGCAAAATACAAGTGGCCGATTCAATATCCTCTTTATGTAGGCTACACAATATAACTATTTGCTGATCCGCTGAATTTTCCAGCCATATGATCACTGGGTCATAAAATGCATAATTCATCTAAAAGCTAATGTTTCAATTACAACTGTTATAGTTTACAATCCCACTGGAATATCTAAAACCTCCTTAATTATTCTTAACATAATTTCTTTTCTCTTTTTCTTTGATTGCAGTGGTTTGAGCCATGAGTCGCACCGCCGGGACGTGGAGCAGGTTTACCTCCGCTGTTCACAGGGCTCTTTGGAGTGGCTCTATCCCACCGGGGCAATCATTATAAATCTCCGCCCAAACTCAGAACAACTGTCCGGGCACAAGAAAAGGCTTCATGCATGCATCAAGCCTCACACTGATTCAAAGGTACTAAACAGGAAGCATGAACAGTCGATTATTTAGTTCACTACAACTTCACTTGCTTGAGATACAAACTAAAACTGGCTTGATATTCTCTCAAACTAAAATTATAACAAATGTTTTACTATACATTATGTCCAAACAAAATACCCAGATTAAATGAATACGCATTCTCCGTAAACTCATGATAATGGAGTGCATTATAAGAAGCAACTAGATGGACTTGATTGATTTGTATGGAGAAAAAAAATCAGTTTGACCCTGTCATTACTGCTGGAGAAGTAGACAACCAAAGTGCAGCATTTAGGGGCGCTGTTGTGCAGGTTTTAGGTTGATAGGGAAATCTCAAACACACAGTTGAGGATCAAACCTGAAACCTTTTTGTTCTTTTTTAAGGGGTCTCATATATATTTGGAGAGGGAGGGTGAGCTGAAGCTGTTAATAACAGAGGAACAGCAGGTCCAGGGTGCGGTGCACTGCTTCAGCCTGGCAGAGGGGGTTCTGTTTGTGGAGGCGGCCCCTCACTCAGATATCAGCCGCAGGATCACAACTTTTCAGTACGAGCTGGTGACCAGACACCCAGGGGTGCACATGTTCCCCTTTATGCATCAGGGGCCAGGTGAGTGGAGCGACATGTCACACAGGGTTATTCTGACAGTGATAGTGAAACTAGACCAAATCAAACTACATTATTTATACAGACAAATAAACTACGTAATGAGAATTGAAGTAGATCACTTAATATGTGTTGAATTATAAGACACAGTCAAACAATTCTTGATTGTTTATTCTAACAATCAACAATTGTTAAAAGTTTGTACTAATTTTTAATGGGACGTGTTGCAGCACTTTCTCGTCTCACACCTTCATGTCGCTTATCTTAGCTCCTCCCCCGCCTACTCACTCCCACATTTTCTTCTTGACTGAACCAGACATATGAAAACAAGCAGACCAATCATAAGGTCACATCAGGGTCACCCACACCGGGTAAAGCAATCACCTCACAGCTGTCAATCAAGAGCAAAGATCCCCCTAAAGCAGTGCATTTTGGGTATAGCCCACTCAAATATGAGCTAATGGGGGCAATCAGAGGAAACCTGGTTTATAGCCATGAGGCAGCAGAAAGTCTGTCTGTTTGTGTCTGGCACCTTTTATTGGGGTTTTTAGAGCTGTTTGGGTCAAAGGTCAGCCTTCTGATTATACGTCCTGGCCCACCTGCTCTTCTCATTCACCGTCATCACGCTTTGAACTGTATTAAGGCTAACAAACTCTCTCCAATGAAGAGATCAAGAGACCAAACTGTTTACAATATGTACCAGCTCACCCACGTATCAATGGATATTATAACCTGTAATAAATTACAGATTAAATTCCTTATTACTCTAAATAGTTCTTATAAAAGTCTTAAATATTGAACAAAACCCAAATCGAAGACTTGTACAGCAAAACACTCATGAGTTGTCCAAAGCCTCAGTCTACTTTTGTTTCTTTTATAGTTCCATGTAAACCTTGTTCAGATGAAGAGGTCCTTATGGCAGTGTGCACCAGTGACTTTGGTAAGTACGGGACTTTTATTTGCAACTTTGTTAATTCATGTTACATATCTACATATTATATGCTCACTGTATGAAAAGATGTACCTTAGGAGAGGAAACTGTAGATATCAAAGATCTAATGCACAAAATCACTACATTATAGTCTGGATTAGAGAGATAACAGTCTTTCCTTGTGTTTCAGTGGGCATTGGTGTGTTCCACAGAGCAGCTCCAGGTCCAGACGCTCATGCTGTTGCTGTGGTGGCTCTGAGTCAACTGCTGCGTCAGAAAAGCAGTTTGTTTGTGTGGGCCGGAGGTAGAGGGCGCAGCTGGACTGGACGGGTCCGTGTGCCCTCACAGTGCCCTCTTCCGCAAAGAGACCAGTACCTTCTGACCGGGTCTGTTCACTTTGGAGAGGTCTGGCTCGGCTGTGCACCTCGATACAGAGACTTCATGGCCCTGTATGAAAAAGCTCATGAAGATGGGACAAATCCCTGTGAAATCACTGTTTATTGATTAACAGGAGAAAAACAGGAGAACAAAAAAACACAAAGTGGATGTGAGGATGGTGAAACAGGATTTAAGATTATTTCTAAAAGACAGACTTGGTCTTAATACTTGGATGATCTTTGTTCTTAACCGCTCCGAGAGAGTGGATCAGTGACAATAACCTTAAAGTGTTGTGAAAGTGAGTGAGGAGTGTTTCCTGAGGGTGATACTGCTTGTTTTGTCATTTTTGCTTTGTAAAAAGCTTTTATGTAAAGTAGAAGTTTTCTTCTGACAGAAGTGTTATCTTTGCAGCTCTGTGAGTCTCCAGTTCTTAAATCTGTGTGGTTTTATATCGAGAGAAAATAAATATAATTTGAAACATTACATTTGCAATTGCACTGTTGATATGTTGGTGGTTGCCAGTGGAGCAGTAGAAGGTGCAAACTGAGGTGACTGAGCCCAGACTGTGTTGAGTCTTCAGGAAGCCAAGGAATGGATGGAATGTCTCCTCCCACAAAACACACAGTGTGTACTGCTGCTGGTGCTGCTGCTGCTGGTGCTGCTGATGCTGCTGCTAACTTCTTAACCCTTAAAACCGAGGTTATCGTACGAGGCCCTAATCATCTACGAGACGCTTTATCTGAGCAGATAGTCACACTGGACAACGTCAGTGTAGCCTCCAGCTCCACTGTAAGAAACCTTGGAGTCTTATTTGACCAAGAGCTCTCATTCAAAGCACACATAAATTTAAGCCTGTAAAACAGCCTATTTCCATCTGCGTAATATAGCCAAAATCAGAAAAACTTTGCCTAAAAGTGATGCTGAAAAACTTGTCCATTTCGGTTGTAAAATCTAGATTAGACTACTGTAATCCCTGCTTGCAGTGTGCCCTAAAAGCGCCATAAAAAGCTTTCAACTGGTTCAAAATCCAGCAGCAAGATACTAACAGGAACTAAAAGAAGAGAGCACATTACGCCGGTGCTGGAGTCTCTTCACTGGCTCCCTGTCGAGTTTAGAATCAAATTCAAAATCCTCCTCCTGACTACAAAGCCATAAATGACCTGGCCCATCCTACCTCAAAGATTGCTATAGGTCCTTATGAATCAAACAGAGCATTTCGGTCTCAAATGCTGACTTCTGGTGGTCCCAAGAGTCTCTAAAAGCACAGTAGAGGTAGAGCGTTTAGCTACAAGCTCCTGTGTTGTGGAATCAGCTTCCTGTCCATGTTAAAGAGGCCAACGCAGTCTCTTCATTTAAGACAGGCTTAAAACGTTCCTCTTTGAAATCGCTTATGGTCAGGCCAGTTAGGAACAGAAATAAAAACCTACAGTTCCCAGCTATGCTGCCTAGAGAGCAACTTATACTGGGGAATGTATGCAGCTTGAGCACTATCCTCTGTTTCCTACTACTTTTCTATCAAACAATATTTAACATTTTAATTTCAACTAGAACATTGTTCATCATTTTCTTCTTTTTCTCCCACTTTCCCGACGGGAGTTGGAGCAGGAACATCGAGGACCTGTGGATCCAGATGCTCCTCAACTGCCTGGAGAAACGCTCTTTATCCATATGAACGGTTCTTCATCGGCCTGAAGATTGGTTTCCTACTGATGGGTCCAGCTCCACTGTTTATTGATTCTACTTTTTCCCAAAGAAGGTTTTGGTAGTTTTTCCTGGCCGAGAAGGAGGGTCCAAGGACAGGGGAGCTTGGGACATCTGTCTAAGGACACAGGATGCTGGGACACTTCCAAGTCCCTATGAACATTGTTTATTTTGTTTTCCACTGTAGCCCCACGAGGCAACTACTGTTGTGATTTTGGGCGATACAAAAATAAATTGAATTGAATTGAATTGCTGCTGTTGCTGTGCTAAGGCTGTGCTTCATTTCACTGGTTTGGATCATAGACCTCACAGTCAATATTATTGTACACAAAAAAGTCAAAAGTACAACAGAGGCATTTTATTTGCCAAACCGTTTGTCAAATGTGTGAGACATGTTTCCCCTGTGTTATTGGAGACTTTACAGTTGCCTAGTCTCTATTGTTTCAGTTTAACACGTTACTAGGGTAATTACAAACCCATTAACAAAGACATTTTCAGACAAACGTTTAGAGCGAGAGACATCTAAATATAAAGTGTAACCATCCCTGCTCTTGTGTGGGTGTTAGTCCAGGGTCGCAGTCTGAGGGGACCACAGCACACGCGCCTTGCACAAGCGCCACACACAAACAAACCGCAGCCCAGAAACCCAACCCGCAGACCAACACACTGCTGCACCCCTGGCACTGGCCCCTGGCACTGGCCCAGGGTCCTCTGGCATCCCCGCTAATTCAGGATACACTTTATGGTAACCTTTTGCTGGTGAAGCGAGCGCGATATGGAAACAGTTGAGACTCTCAGCTGTGCGAGTAAACTGCAGAGAAGGGAATGGCTGAGCTCAGGAAAAATGCACATGTGCTCGCCGTCCGCATTTAACCAGCGATGGTATTTAATGGTCAGGGTAGGGCCAGTGAGTTTATAGCCCCGTCACTGCTTATATTGCAAGTTTAATTTAGCTACATGGTAAAGAAGTTAGCGGAGGAAGATTTGTAAATCATTGGTTCAACTGGAACGTACAGCCTTCCAAACTGACTTACTTACAGTCGAATGCCCTCTTGTGGTTGTAATGTACATCTTGTTTTTTTTGTTGTTTTTTTTATAAGAGCGAGAGAGAGAGAATATATATATGTCATTTGGAATATTTATTCAAACAGATGTTTCATATACATTACACACACTAACCCTATTTGTAATCTGCTAGATTTGTGTGTCTGTTGTCATTATAATATAAATTATTATATTATATATATAATATATATAATATAGACACACAACAATAAGTCATAAATATAAATATAAATCTATATATATAATATATAATAATATATATTATATAAAATATATCCATATATATGATATATACAAGTGTATACTATTATAACATAATATATAGTGCTCTCACTCCTAGTCCACAGCCTCCTCCTTACGCTATTACAGCTACTGGATTTGGCATGGAGGAATCTTTTCATCTAACACTGTATTTTTTTCCCCTTTTATCACATTCTACTTAACATAACACTTCAGCAAACAGAAGAAGTAAAATCTAAGTTAATAGTTAGAACATAGTTACAAAGTGTGAAGTGAAGTAAATCACACATTTTAACCAATACCAACACATATAATATGTGAGTGCAATCATGTCTCTAAACCACTAGTCCATCATGGACCCGCGGAAAACTCTCTCGGTCTCGTAGTTTTCATACAAATTATATCAATTATGAAATTTTTAAAATACATTCATTGTTTCCATAATGTGCATTTATGCATTGCACTACAGCAATCTCTGTGTTGAAGTCTATCATATGTTGAGAATCCAAAGTTGTTGCTCCTACCCGTGGCTTGAATCTTATAAAGTACCGTGCGCTGAAACTCGGAGGTACTTGGTTACAACCAACACAATACAGAATAAACTCTAAAATGACCACATCAAATGCGAATCTTTCTGACATTTCAAACGTCCGTTCGATGCTGAAAAGTACCGTGTGGTGACAAATATTGAATAGCTTCACCTAAGTGACGTGCAGTTCAATCAGTAAATAAACTTCAAACCTTCGTGTGATTCCCATTTCTCAAAAAGACATAATTTTTTTTATTCAGATGAATGTTGTGACAGTGTCCGTACAATCCAGGTATGAGCCAGCAACAGGCTTTCATACCTGTCCACACCAAAACAGTTTGTGAACAGTTTCAAATACATGTGCAAAGTTCACAACCTCCACGTGTCTCAAACAGCATTTCACAACCAACATGAGCCAAAACCACAGTCAGAATCGTGAACCACCAAAGAGTCAACAGTCCACTCACTGTGCACCCACAATCCAAGATGCCGTTATTCATCTACCTCGTGCTCGGATATTCAGAGAATACTCAGCAAACAACTTTGAATTTTGTTTCTCTGTACGTTGACGGTGAACGCTCGCAGCAGCATTACGCGAATAGACGCACGTCGCAAATATGTTCCGTTTGCCGCAGAATCTTATGAGAGGATGACTCTTTAACGCTTCTCTCCAACACAACCAACAACAACAAACTAAATCCTACTCTTTTTCTCTTCCATTTAACAACTTATAATGTCTTTTCTTCCCTATGTCCACGAGTGCTCTTGTTGCCTTCACCATCCCTGTCTCTGAGCTTTTTACTGCGTCCATGCCCACTTGACCCCCGCTGCCCCTTTCCCGATTTACCCACAACAAATCTATCTCTACCATAAAGAAAGTATATCATCCCCAAGTGTATCTTTAAACCTTTATTTTACTTAACTCCTATCGATCTAATTACTTATTTATCATTTCCCCTAACGTTCACTCTATCTTAGTAACTTCTCTATACAACTCATAGCACCATATATACTTAAAACAAATTAATTCTAAGATATAACTGTATACAAGTATACTTAAATGAATAAATACCACTAAACTCAAGTAAACCTGGTGTTACTTAAGTATACAAGTTTCGCATTTATGGTATAAATTATTCACTTTTGATCCCATCTTATATGGGTTTTATCTGCCACTGCCAAGCCTAAGCCACTCAAGACCCTTAGCACGGACCCTGCCTTCCCATGCCAACCACCTGTTAATGAACCAACAAAACAACTAGTCTGCTTCACATTTATGCAAGAAATGATGTCCACATTACCTGTGGGGTCACCTAAGTTAAATGAACTCATTTATAAGATTCTCTAACCCCTTCCTCGCACTCTTCTCTCCAGATCACCATGCCCTCTACATCCTACTCTTCGTCAATTACCTAGCCTTCATCCCTTTCATACCCCTTCCATTGGAACTCCTTCTTCATATTACTTAATTTCTTCATCGCCTCAAGCCCTCCACCTCACTATCTATATATCATTCACACTACCATGACCGTTATTAGTCTCGTTTGCATAAGTATCCCAAGTTGACAGTATACAGTTATCCAACAATTTCCCAACCAAACCCACATTTCCTTCCACTATATATCAGACCACAAGCCCTCCAAATCCAGTTTCTTTATCACTCAGTATACTAAATTAAAACATATTGTCGGTGCAAATATTTACATCACATAACCCTTTTCCATGATGATTTCCCATGGCATCCCTTCACCACCCTTCAGTCTCTCTCATATCTGCGAGCTTCTTTATCTATAACCGTTTAAGCATTAACATCCGAATTTACCAGCGAACCCCCAAAAACCATTAAGAAGACATAAAATGTTCCTTGAGTTCAATAACTTAACCACTCACCTCCTCTTATACAATAACCGGCACAATGCCACCGACAATTTTGTAAACCCGTTGAACCATTTGACTCTCCCTACTTTTCCTCCTCTCACCCTTGTTGCCGAAGATAGATCTACATGTTCAAGAGACTTCAAAACTATGCAGCCTTTGGCCCACTTGTACTCAATTACTTAACTCCAAGATACACATTCTAATTGTCGTAATCATTTGGTTTTTCCTACGCTTAAAACCACTCTATTGTTAACACTTCTTAACCATTTAAGAAAGAAGCATTCATCAATTGGAACTGAAAGGTTGAAGATGCACAAGGAAATCACAGAAATTTGTTGTAAATATCACCTCATTATAGTTAATTATACACAGTGAAAAAACTCCAATTTATCCCATTCCTAAAATATTAAGAAATGTGTTGTTGAAATTTGATAAACTGTACACACACCCTTGCAAATCCATATGAACGAGACAATAACTGTCATGTGTGACAACATTAAAGTCATAATAGATGACCACAAAAGTCAATGTGAATATTCTTGCCAATAAATGTGAAGAGAAATATTGTTTCTGTCTGGTTCATAACGTGTGCATGGAAAGGAGCTCACTGCATAGTCTTGAGTGACTTAGATTGCATGGCAGATCACAACAAATATAAGACTGAATCAAAAGTATGAATAATTATACCACAGCGAAAACTGTATACTTAAGTAACACACAAGTTTACTTGAGTTTAGTGTATTTTCATTAGTATACTTTTATAAGTATACTTAGAATTAACTTTGTTAAGTATATGTCCAAATAGTATTTAGAAAGTAAACTAAAAGTAAACTATAAAATTATTAGTCTAAAATAAGTATACTTAAAATACACTTGAATATACTTCTTTTTGGTAAGGGTATGGACACAGCAGGGTCACCGACTGCCCCAAAAAACCTTTAACAGGATGTGAAGCCACACAACACCACTCTGACAAAGAGAAAAGACATTATCAGCTGTAAATGGCAATAGAAAAAGCTAGTTTTTTGTTGTTGTTGCTTAAATCATCCCCTCACAAGATTCTAGCAAAAACCGAACACTCTTTGCGACCCTATCTCGCAGTACATGCTGCCTCACCTTTCACCGTCAAGTCAACAAGAGAAAAAACATCAAAGTTGTTGCTTCTCTGAATTCCGCACAGGTATGATCCGGCATCTTGATGGGTGACACCAGTGAGCTGCACTGTGAACTCCCTTTGTGGTTCCACGATTCTGAACTGTCCGTTTTGGCTCATGTTGGTTGTGACAAGTGCCTGTTTGAGACACGTGGAGGGCTGTGAACCTTTGCACATGTATTTGAAACTGTTCACAAACTCGTTTTGGTGTGGACAGCTTATGAACACGCTGTTGCCCTCATACCCCTGGATTGTACGGACACTGTCCACAACATTC
Organism: Chaenogobius annularis; assembly: GCA_015082035.1. Taxonomy (NCBI): domain Eukaryota; kingdom Metazoa; phylum Chordata; class Actinopteri; order Gobiiformes; family Gobiidae; genus Chaenogobius; species Chaenogobius annularis. The sequence continues at coordinate 10,422 of BJKM01000111.1, read as the reverse complement.
ATCTGACATAACAAAACAAACTTATGTTACATTTTTGAGAAAATGGGGACATCACACGAAGGCTTTGAAGTTTATTTACCTGATTGAACATGCACGGTCACTTCGGTGAAGATATCCCTCCAATATTTGCTCACCCCACACCCGGTACTTTCCAGCATCAGACGACTGGACGTTTGAAATAGTCACAGCAAAGATTCGCATTTGATGATGGTCATTTGTAGAGTATCTATTCACTGTTCCTTGTGTGGTTGTAACCAGAACGTCACCACCTCCACAGTTTTCAGCGCACAGGTACTTTTCATAAGACTCATAGCCCACTGGGTACGAGCACAACACTTTGGCATCTCCTCCAACATATGCATAGACTTCAACCACAGCAGATTCAGCTGTAGTGCCACATGCCATAAAAACTGCACATTAAATGGAAAACAATGAATCTAATATTTAAAACATTTACATAATTGAATATACATTTGTATGAAAAACTTACAGAGACCGAAGAGCAGTTTCCGCGAGGTCCACATGATGGACATGACTGTTTAAGACACTGAGACACTGCAGCATATTATATGTGTTGGTACTGGTTAAAAATGTGTGAATTTTCACTTCCACTTTCACACTTTGTACACTAATGTTCTACCTACTTAACCCTTAAGACTTTTACTTCCTTCCTGTTTTGCCTTGACAGTGTTATGTTAAGTATGAATGTGATAAAAGGGGAAAAAAATACAGATGTTAAGATGCAAAAGCTCCTCACCATGCCCCAAATCCAGCACCCTGTACACTAGCCGTAAGGAAGGAGGCTGTGGACTAGTGAGTGTGAGAGCCACTATATATATATGTACTATATATATAGTATACACTATGTATATATCCATATATATGGATATATATTATATATATATATATATATATATATATATATATATATATATATATATATATATATATATATCCATATATATATCCATATATATATCCATATATATGGATATATACACACACATATATATACACACACACACATATATATACACACATACATATATACATATACACACATATACATATATATATATATATTTATATTTATATTTATATTATGTCTGTGTGTCTAATATATATATATATATATATATATATATAATATATATATATAGACACACAGACACACAAATCTAGCAGATTACAAATAGGGTTAGTGTGTGTAATGTATATGAAACATCTGTTTGAATAAATATTCCAAATGACATATATATATTCTCTCTCTCTCTCGCTCTTATAAAAAAAACAACAAAAAAAACAAGATGTACATTACAACCACAAGAGGGCATTCGACTGTAAGTAAGTCAGTTTGGAAGGCTGTACGTTCCAGTTGAACCAATGATTTACAAATCTTCCTCAGCTAACTTCTTTACCATGTAGCTAAATTAAACTTGCAATATAAGCAGTGACGGGGCTATAAACTCACTGGCCCTACCCTGACCATTAAATACCATCGCTGGTTAAATGCGGACGGCGAGCACATGTGCATTTTTCCTGAGCTCAGCCATTCCCTTCTCTGCAGTTTACTCGCACAGCTGAGAGTCTCAACTGTTTCCATATCGCGCTCGCTTCACCAGCAAAAGGTTACCATAAAGTGTATCCTGAATTAGCGGGGATGCCAGAGGACCCTGGGCCAGTGCCAGGGGCCAGTGCCAGGGGTGCAGCAGTGTGTTGGTCTGCGGGTTGGGTTTCTGGGCTGCGGTTTGTTTGTGTGTGGCGCTTGTGCAAGGCGCGTGTGCTGTGGTCCCCTCAGACTGCGACCCTGGACTAACACCCACACAAGAGCAGGGATGGTTACACTTTATATTTAGATGTCTCTCGCTCTAAACGTTTGTCTGAAAATGTCTTTGTTAATGGGTTTGTAATTACCCTAGTAACGTGTTAAACTGAAACAATAGAGACTAGGCAACTGTAAAGTCTCCAATAACACAGGGGAAACATGTCTCACACATTTGACAAACGGTTTGGCAAATAAAATGCCTCTGTTGTACTTTTGACTTTTTTGTGTACAATAATATTGACTGTGAGGTCTATGATCCAAACCAGTGAAATGAAGCACAGCCTTAGCACAGCAACAGCAGCAATTCAATTCAATTCAATTTATTTTTGTATCGCCCAAAAATCACAACAGTAGTTGCCTCGTGGGGCTACAGTGGAAAACAAAATAAACAATGTTCATAGGGACTTGGAAGTGTCCCAGCATCCTGTGTCCTTAGACAGATGTCCCAAGCTCCCCTGTCCTTGGACCCTCCTTCTCGGCCAGGAAAAACTACCAAAACCTCTTTTGGGAAAAAGTAGAATCAGATAAACAGTGGAGCTGGACCCACTCAGTAGGAGAACCAATTCTTCGAGGCCGATGAAGAACCGTTCATATGGAGTAGAGAGCGTTTCTCCAGGCAGTTGAGGAGCATCTGGATCCACAGGTCCTCGATGTGCCTGCTCCACTCCCGTCGGGGGAAGTGGGAGAAAAAGAAGGAAAAGTGATGAACAAGTTTCTAGTGAAATTAAATGTTAAATATTGTTTGATAGAAAAGTAGTAGGAAACAGAGGATAGTGCTCAAGCTGCCATACTTCCCCCAGTATAGTTGCTCCTAGGGCAGCATAGCTGGGAACTGTAGGTTTTTATTTCTGTTCCTAACTGGCCTGACCATAAGCGATTTCAAAGAGGAACGTTTTAAGCCTGGTCTTAAATGAAGAGACTGCGTTGGCCTCTTTAACATGGACAGGAAGCTGATTCCACAACACAGGAGCTTGGTAGCTAAACGCTCTACCTCCTACTGTGCTTTTAGAGACTCTTGGGACCACCAGAAGTCCAGCATTTTGAGACCGAAGTGCTCTGTTTGGATCATAAGGACCTATAGCATCTTTGAGGTAGGATGGGGCCAGGTCATTTATGGCTTTGTAAGTCAGGAGGAGGATTTTGAATTTGATTCTAAACTCGACAGGGAGCCAGTGAAGAGACTCCAGCACCGGCGTAATGTGCTCTCTTCTTTTAGTTCCTGTTAGTAATCTTGCTGCTGGATTTTGAACCAGTTGAAAGCTTTTTATGGCGCTTTTAGGCACACTGCAAGCAGGGAGTTACAGTAGTCTAATCTAGATGTTACAAACGCATGGACAAGTTTTTCAGCATCACTTTTAGGCAAGATTTTTCTGATTTTGCTATATTACGCAGATGGAAATAGGCTGTTTTACAGGCTTAATTTATGTGTGCTTTGAATGAGAGCTCTTGGTCAAAAAGACTCCAAGGTTTCTTACAGTGGAGCTGGAGGCTACACTGACGTTGTCCAGTGTGACTATCTGCTCAGATAAAGCGTCTCGTAGATGATTAGGGCCTCGTACGATAACCTCGGTTTTAAGGTTAAGAAGTTAGCAGCAGCATCAGCAGCACCAGCAGCAGCAGCAGCACCAGCAGCAGTACACACTGTGTGTTTTGTGGGAGGAGACATTCCATCCATTCCTTGGCTTCCTGAAGACTCAACACAGTCTGGCTCAGTCACCTCAGTTTGCACCTTCTACTGCTCCACTGGCAACCACCAACATATCAACAGTGCAATTGCAAATGTAATGTTTCAAATTATATTTATTTTCTCTCGATATAAAACCACACAGATTTAAGAACTGGAGACTCACAGAGCTGCAAAGATAACACTTCTGTCAGAAGAAAACTTCTACTTTACATAAAAGCTTTTTACAAAGCAAAAATGACAAAACAAGCAGTATCACCCTCAGGAAACACTCCTCCACTCACTTTCACAACACTTTAAGGTTATTGTCACTGATCCACTCTCTCGGAGCGGTTAAGAACAAAGATCATCCAAGTATTAAGACCAAGTCTGTCTTTTAGAAATAATCTTAAATCCTGTTTCACCATCCTCACATCCACTTTGTGTTTTTTGTTCTCCTGTTTTTCTCCTGTTAATCAATAAACAGTGATTTCACAGGGATTTGTCCCATCTTCATGAGCTTTTTCATACAGGGCCATGAAGTCTCTGTATCGAGGTGCACAGCCGAGCCAGACCTCTCCAAAGTGAACAGACCCGGTCAGAAGGTACTGGTCTCTTTGCGGAAGAGAGGGCACTTGAGGCACACGGACCCGTCCAGTCCAGCTGCGCCCTCTACCTCCGGCCCACACAAACAAACTGCTTTTCTGACGCAGCAGTTGACTCAGAGCCACCACAGCAACAGCATGAGCGTCTGGACCTGGAGCTGCTCTGTGGAACACACCAATGCCCACTGAAACACAAGGAAAGACTGTTATCTCTCTAATCCAGACTATAATGTAGTGATTTTGTGCATTAGATCTTTGATATCTACAGTTTCCTCTCCTAAGGTACATCTTTTCATACAGTGAGCATATAATATGTAGATATGTAACATGAATTAACAAAGTTGCAAATAAAAGTCCCGTACTTACCAAAGTCACTGGTGCACACTGCCATAAGACCTCTTCATCTGAACAAGGTTTACATGGAACTATAAAAGAAACAAAAGTAGACTGAGGCTTTGGACAACTCATGAGTGTTTTGCTGCTACAAGTCTTCGATTTGGGTTTTGTTCAATATTTAAGACTTTTATAAGAACTATTTAGAGTAATAAGGAATTTAATCTGTAATTTATTACAGGTTATAATATCCATTGATACGTGGGTGAGCTGGTACATATTGTAAACAGTTTGTCTCTTGATCTCTTCATTGGAGAGAGTTTGTTAGCCTTAATACAGTTTCAAAGCGTGATGACGGTGAATGAGAAGAGCAGGTGGGCCAGGACGTATAATCAGAAGGCTGACCTTTGACCCAAACAGCTCTAAAAACCCCAATAAAAGGTGCCAGACACAAACAGACAGACTTTCTGCTGCCTCATGGCTATAAACCAGTTTCCTCTGATTGCCCCCATTAGCTCATATTTGAGTGGGCTATACCCAAAATGCACTGCTTTAGGGGGATCTTTGCTCTTGATTGACAGCTGTGAGGTGATTGCTTTACCCGGTGTGGGTGACCCTGATGTGACCTTATGATTGGTCTGCTTGTTTTCATATGTCTGGTTCAGTCAAGAAGAAAATGTGGGAGTGAGTAGGCGGGAGGAGCTAAGATAAGCGACATGAAGGTGTGCAGACGAGAAAGTGCTGCAACACGTCCCATTAAAAATTAGTACAAACTTTTAACAATTGTTGATTGTAGAATAAACAATCAAGAATTGTTTGACTGTGTCTTATAATTCAACACATATTAAGTGATCTACTCAATTCTCATTACGTAGTTTATTTGTCTGTATAAATAATGTAGTTTGATTTGGTCTAGTTTCACTATCACTGTCAGAATAACCCTGTGTGACATGTCGCTCCACTCACCTGGCCCCTGATGCATAAAGGGAACATGTGCACCCCTGGTGTCTGGTCACCAGCTCGTACTGAAAAGTTGTGATCCTGCGCTGATATCTGAGTGAGGGGCCGCCTCCACAAACAGAACCCCCCTCTGCCAGGCTGAAGCAGTGCACCGCACCCTGACCTGCTGTTCCTCTGTTATTAACAGCTTCAGCTCACCCTCCCTCTCCAAATATATATGAGACCCCTTAAAAAAGAACAAAAAGGTTTCAGGTTTGATCCTCAACTGTGTGTTTTGAGATTTCCCTATCAACCTAAAACCTGCACAACAGCGCCCCTAAATGCTGCACTTTGGTTGTCTACTTCTCCAGCAGTAATGACAGGGTCAAACTGATTTTTTTTCTCCATACAAATCAATCAAGTCCATCTAGTTGCTTCTTATAATGCACTCCATTATCATGAGTTTACGGAGAATGTGTGTGTATTCATTTAATTCGGTATTTTGTTTGACATAATGCATGGTAAAACATTTGTTATAATTTTTGTTTGAGAGAATATCAAGTCAGTTTTAGTTTGTATCTCAAGCAAGTGAAGTTGTAGTGAACTAAATAATCGACTGTTCCTGCTTCCTGTTTAGTACCTTTGAATCAGTGTGAGGCTTGATGCATGCATGAAGCCTTTCTTGTGCCCGGATAGTTGTTCTGAGTTTGGGCGGAGATTTATAATGATTGCCCCGGTGGGATAGAGCCACTCCAAAGAGCCCTGTGAACAGCGGAGGTAAACCTGCTCCACGTCCCGGCGGTGCGACTCATGGCTCAAACCACTGCAATCAAAGAAAAAGAGAAAAGAAATGATGTTAAGAATAATTAAGGAGGTTTTAGATATTCCAGTGGGATTGTAAACTATAACAGTTGTAATTGAAACATTAGCTTTTAGATGAATAATGCATTTTATGACCCAGTGATCATATGGCTGGAAAATTCAGCGGATCAGCAAATAGTTATATTGTGTAGCCTACATAAAGAGGATATTGAATCGGCCACTTGTATTTTGCTAAAAAGCCATAATCAATCTGAACACTGTAATGCACAAACTATACTAAACTTTAAAATACAACGTGGTTAATAGTAGTAAAAGTTACATTTGGAATTTTTATACTAGACTATTAGTTATATTAAATTGCACATAACTTGTTTTTCCAATTGGTGTTTCCCAACCAGGGGTACCGGGGCCCTTGAGGGCACTGACTTGGACTGGTTTCAGATTTTAACGGTAAAATGTAATAATAGCCCTTTAAAAAAATTATATATATATATATATATATATATATATATATATATATTATATATATTATATTATCATTAACATATATATTATATATATATATATATATATATATATATTATAATATATATTTTGATTTGAATATATGTTGTTTTATTATTACTCAGTGTTTTATGTTGCACCTTAAGGCCGAGACAAGTTCCTATGTTTTTGAATTTTGTTCATTGACAATGGCAATAAACTCTTTCTGATTCTGATTCTGATATATATATATATATATATAATTTATTTTTTAAATTATTTGTAATAAAATGTACATTCTTAATAATGTTTTGGAGGCTCAATAATATCAAAATATTCAAATAAGAAAAATGTATTAGTAACAACTGACAATATACTACTTCACTATGGTAAGTTGCCTGATTAAGTTGAAGTATTATTTTGAGACAAAACTTAAGACAAAAAGTTTGGGAACTGCAGAAACTGAAACAGAGTCACTGCTTGTCTTCTGCGGTACAAATGAAAAATGTCTTTCTCACCTTCCTCGCCAGTTACACTGATCGCTGGAGTATTGAGCCACCAGCGCGACAAAATAGCAGAGTCGTGACCCAGTGAGCGGTCCACCCAGGCATGCTCTTCACCAAACCCGCCCCAGCGAGCCGCCTACTGTGCCAAACGTAGTCCCAAAGAAAAAGTCCTTCAGCGCTAAAGCCCTCATCCCGCTCAGCCCGTGTGTCCGGTGTGTGCTCTGGAGAGAAGGCATTAGGACGAACTCGGCGCGCACAGCAGCAGGAGCTGTTAAAAACGTGCCCCCAAGCTCAGCCTCACGTCACCAGGAGCGCGTGCCAACAGCTGACCCTGCGTGAGTGAGACGCGTGACTTTCTCCAGAACCTCCTCCCACTGGATAGAAGCAGGGGGCTTCACGCACAGCGTGGGCACACGCACAAGCGCCTATATATATGCTTCCAAAAAGACACGTAACTATCTAAAGCAGCATGTCTAAAACTACTGGCCCGGGGCCAAATGCGGCACTCAGACCAATTTTTGTTGGCCCTCCGAGGGCTTCCTGCTAAGTTGGTCCAAACAACAACAAAAAGTGTTTTTTTAACTGTAAAATTGGTCAAATTCAAGCATTTTGATGTTATACCAACCTAATATTAATGTTTCCAAGTCTTATTAAAGTGTGGAGGCTCATCAAAACAATGTCAAAATGTAAAATGTCAAATGATTCACTTCATTGTCTCTTGTCTGTGGCCCTCTGCTCCGTGTAAGTTTCAAAATGCGGCCCTCGGTGAAAAAAGTTTGGACACCCCTGTTCTAAAGCATACGATGACGGCACGCAAATAAAAACTGTTCATATATTTAGACGGAAAAATGTGAGAAGGCTTTGCTTATGCACAGTTTTAAAAGTTTGCCACATTTTGCACACAGCTGCAGCTGCAACAGCAGCAACAACAACAACTTATACCATATTTCTACAGAACATAAGTCTGCATGACCAAAGTCATGCGTGTGCTCTAAACGCATGTTTGGTTACCGGGCTGTTTTCCCGTGAGAAAACAGTCACAGTGGTGATGGTACCAACTCGTCACATTCCCTCAGACAGCCAGAGCAATGTTGTGCATTTCGAGAAAGGCCAACAGAATGGCCTTCTGCCCCTCTCATGAACATCCACATCCCACAAGTTCAGAGCAGCTCACGCACAAAAATAAAAATTACAACAATCAACCATAAACTCCAAAAATAAATAAATGAACAAATTAAGAAAATAGGAAAAAATTTTAATAAATCAAGAGCGTCTAAAGATGGATAAAAACAGCATATTTTTTACAACTGCTAAAAAAGAGATTTCAAACCGGAATCTTCACCATTTCTACATCAACAAATGTGAGGGAACTAGATTGACTTAGAGAAATACATGTAATTCTGGTACATCTTAGTCCTAGGCCAGACCCAAGCCTGGAGCGGGTTGTGTCAGGAACGGGCATCTGGTGTAAAATGAAAGATACAGATTACTATAGGCCCCAAAGTTAGACCAGGGCATGTTGTGTTCTCAAGATTTATGGATGAATGAATGCATGTGTGAGTGAGAGATTGTGGTAGACGCAGATTTGCAACAACCCTTCAGTCTGCCCCAGGGCAGCTTGGCAACTGACGTAGCTTACCAGCCTTGTGTCCGTTTAGTGAACAAATGATGCCTCAAATAAAGGGCCTCAGCGTGTCTGGAGAAGTGCTTCATAAGTCTAATGCATTATAATTATACAGCAGGGGACAAAAGGTGCTCCCTCACTATCTCAAGTATTCACAGCCCTCAGCCTCTGACCTGCTCCTGCCCCGGGAAATCACCTGCCTCTTCTCAAACTGACTTGTGCACATCTCTTACACAACAGTCACACTCACATTCCTCTGTATCTCATTTCAACTCGGCTCGACCTTATTTACTCACTGCTCCCTCCACTAAACTCTATACTCAAAATTATTTGAAGAGGATCCAAGTCTGAAAGTTCACATATCGGAGTTCACTCGTTCTTAAATCATTTTCAGTTTATACAAAGAAAGTAAAAGATATGCTTTGGCCTTTGCTATCTCTTGAACAGAGCCTATCAAGATGATGGCAACATATTTTTAACAGTTAAAAAGGACTGAGGTAAAAGTTTCTGATATTTATATATATGTTTATGTATACATATATCTATATATCTATATATCTATATATATATATATATATATATAGAGAGAGAGATATATAAGCATATGAGTTATGCTTATATATATATATATATATATATATATATATATATATATATATATATATATATATATATATATATATATATATATATATATATATATATATATATATATATATATATATATATATATATATAAGCATAACTTACTTCTATATAGATTAATATCTCTATATTTTATTATCCTGACATGAGAAGCTTTTTAAAGGATCTGTAGACAGTACACCATGCACAAATGACCTTGTTTGGTGGACATTTACGTTTTAATTAATTACAAATTATTAAATAAAATTCTAAAAAAACCACACAAAAAAAACCCCAGTTCAGGGACTTGTTGAAATGTGCAAGCAGGAATAGGAATGCTTTTTTGACTCAGGTAAATTAAAACATCAGCAGCCTAACCCCTGTGATCCTCCCTCAAATCCACACCCACTTCTTATCTTTGTTTCAGCAGCACAGAGCATGCAGTGTGTGTGTGTGTGTGTGTGTGTGTGTGTGTGTGTTTGCATTCTTCCAAGTTTACAAATTCAGGTTTGTTTGACCAGCGAGGGCGCGCGGGCTGCAGGGTCAGGGTCATACGCGCGAGCTATCAGACACGCAGAGACACCGAGTAAACACAACGTAGAGCTCTGTTTATTCTGCTCCAAGATTCTCCATTAGCGCTCGCTCTGATCATCCACCAAGTGCTCCATCACTGCGGCCGGGCGCGGGGAAGAGACGGGATGTATGCAGACACAGCGGCTTCTAACTTAAACAACTCACTTTGCTTCATAACATTTGGGAATATATGGTGTGCGTTTGGTGAATGCTTCATCAAAGTCTCTCTGTAACTCTATTGTAAGCGGAGCTGTCGTCAGGGCAACATTATTTAAGACCATACAAAATAGAAGAAATAAGAGGCAACATACTATGTAGACTTTCCTTTATATAGTTGCTACAATATTTGGTCATTGTTTTGACAAAAGATATAAAATCACATTAATTATAGGTGACAGATGAAGGAAAAAGCTGACAGAAGTTTC
>BJKM01000110.1:1195000-1393148 GCA_015082035.1 Chaenogobius annularis | reverse complement strand
TATATATAAATAATATAAACATTCCCTTCTCACCCTCCACAGGTGGTCTGTGTGTGTGTGTGTGTGTGTGTGTAAAATTAATAATATATAATAATAGAGACTCCTGTCAAATGGTAATATTGAAGATGGTGATAAAATCGATTAGTGTCTGTATTACTCGGTATTCACCAAGTATTCATGGTTCAGAAGTGATGTGACACACTCGTTGCTACTGCCATCTTTAGGGGCAAAGGTCGCATTAGCACTGTGGGTTGTTTCAACAAAAAGTCTCAAAACAAAGGATTCCTCTTCTGTACCACGCCAGTTTGACGCCAGAAATGTATTCCTGTGGTCAGAGGGACCAGTGGACCAGTGGATCACTCCAGACTGAGCGCTGAGCTGTTTGTTTCAGGTCGCTGACATTAGCAGCAGGCTAATGCTAGTTTATATATCATTATGTGGGGGTGCGTACCAATATTTTCCCCGGTACCGATATTTCCCATTTTCTATGGGAGACGGGGGAACTACGGTAACCATGTAATAAAGGTCCTGGTATTTTCCAGGGCCACTTTTTTCCACACCGAAGAATTGGGAAACATCGGTCCCGGGTAACATAGGTACGTGCACATTTACAGAAATCTTGCTTTTCCCCCGCGACTGACGCTTAACAGTAAAACTCATGTGGCTTATGGGCTGTATTTGTTCAGTTGTTGAATGCGAATAGGAGGCATTAATAGTTTAAATAACGGACCCGGAGCCGCTTCAGTTGTGTGTATTAATCCAAGCATGTTGCGTGTCGGCCTGTTGTCTTGAATCCCACATATATGGTTCCACATCCCCAATAGTGTGCATAAATGTATGGTTTTACAGCATAACATAACAGCAGCATATCCAGCCACGGTGCTGGTCCCGTTGGTAATCGACCGAGAGCGCAGACTGTGCATTTCCATTTTTATCCATCCAGACTCTCGCACTTATCAGTTATTCCAGAAAGTTTGTTCGTTCGTAAAGGATTTTCAAACGATCCACGAACGGCAAGGCATTTAGAGAACGTTACGTTGAGGTTTTGTGCAAGAGTGCGGTCTCGAGTTTATTGGATTGAAGCGATTGAGTGATTAATAGGACATTTCTTTTCTTATGCCAAACTAATTCCACTGTTTTATGTGGTCCAAAACAAGTCCCGTCTTCATCTCTCCTCATGCACACACACGACCCCTTGTCCATTTAGCCTCTTATAGAGCAAGTTGTTTTACGTAGCCTATTCACTCCTAACGTTTTAATTAAATTAAAAGTGTGTTTGCACGCGCATCATCTGAGCTAACCCAGCTCAGATGGAGCATCTGACCTTAAGTGTGGTTAATGTGAATCCCTCTCTTTATCTCTGAAGGTGCAATTTAGTCAGGGCAGAGCTGCAAATGATTAGAATAAGTCTGTTTCGGACCCTCGTATGTACGTGCGGGACCTACGCACTGGATCTGTCTCTACCTACCCCCCTATCCAAGAGTGCACAAGACATGCCAGGAGGACTTCTCCCTGTGTCCTGTGGGGGCCAATACCACTATAATTACTCTCTAAAACAAATGCACGCATTCAAGAAAAGGTAGTGTCTCACATTCGTTCCTCCTTTTCCTCAGTTCTGGAAGGCAGCTACAGACTGTATAGGGTTTGACTAAAGGTGCTACATTATCGGTACCGGGGAACAGCGGTACCGGGGATTATAGGGCTGACCCCATTATGTGGCTACATGCTAATGAATGTTAGCCTACTTGCAGACAATTTTAACAAGTCTATTTTTTTAACTGTCCGGGTGTTACAGGATCAGACAGTCACTCATCAGTTCACAAAGTCCATGTTCTTGAAAGACTTGAGCGTTTGTCCATGCAGTGGGCTTGTGGAGGAGGGAGTTTAAACTACATTTACATGTAAATGTAGGTTTAGTACGTTTACTGTGGCATGTTGTTGCTGCTAACAAGTGTCAGAAACTCACTAAGGATTAAAGCCCTGTATTCTTGAACTTTAAACTCTTTTCATGTCCAGCTTTTTTTTTATGCCTATCTGAGTAGATGGTGTGTGGTGACGCTTTCAACATGGTGGTGCCTCAAATAAGTCACATGACTGAAGCCCATGGAGAAGCTACATTTTGAATCTTAATTATATATCTATTTTTAGAGCACTACTTTTTACTTCTACAGTGTACTATTTTTTAAGTACATGTAGTCTACTTTAGGCACTTACTATTATTACATAACATTTTTATAGCATTATTCACCTTGTTCTACCACGCCCACTTTTGCCTCATTTTGGATCACAGCACCTAAGTTTTTTTTTTCTTTTCTATGCATTCTTTTTTTTTAAACATATAGCAACAAAAACTTACATCACACAAACTAACCTATGTAAAAAGAGAAAATAATAATAATTATATATTTATATGTACAGATCCACATACACAGACATTCATCTGCACATATACATACATATATACATACAAATATTCCCTCATACCCATACATATATATAAATATACATGTATGTATACATATACATATCCACGTATACATACACACACACACACACACACACTCTCATTCTCTATTATGTATATATTATAATAATTAAAACGAATAATAATAATAATAATAATAATAATAATAATAATAATAATAATAATAATAATAATAACGCAATTTATGGCATTAAGTATGAGTCCCGTTTTGTCCATTGTTTGTTGAATTTGTCCAGCGGTTATTTTTTCCATGGTGCGTGTGTCAGTTATGATGTCTATCCAGTCCTTAATCGTCGGAGCAGTCTGTGTCATCCATTTTTTTGTGATTGGCTAAAAGTATGCTCTATAGATATCCCAGGGAGTTTTGAGGCCTAAATACATTGTTCCAAAATTGAGTGGAATAGCGTTGTCAAAAATATTCTGTATTGCCTGGTTAATTTGCGCCCAATATTTCTGTGCTACCCCAGATAACAAGCTAATGTGGCCCACATCTGGCCAAGGTATGGCACTTGTGGCATTAATCCGGCCCGAAGAAACAATTGTTAACCAGAAGTGGGCCTTATATGAGATTACCAATATGGCCCAAATTTGGCAAAAAAAAAATATACATGGGCCACTATATGGCAAAGATGTGGCTCTTCCATCATTAGTTTCTTTAGGTAGACCAGAGGTCAACCTAATATGGTCCACATGCAATGTGTGAAATATGGCCCAGATTTTGTAAAATACATATGGGCCACTATATGGCAAAGATGTGGCACTTTCATTATTGGTTTCTTTTGGTAAACCAGAGGTCAGCCTAATATGGTCCACATGCAATGTGTGAAATATGGCCCAGATTTGGGAAGATACATATGGGCCATTATATGGCAAAGATGTGGAACTTCCATCCTTGGTTTCTTTGTGTAAACCAGAGGTCTGCCTAATATGGTCCACAATGCAATGTGTGAAATATGGCCCAGATTTGGGAAGATACATATGGGCCACTATATGGCAAAGATGCGGAACTTCCATCCTTGGTTTCTTTGTGTAAACCAGAGGTCAGCCTAATATGGTCCACATGCAATGTGTGAAATATGGCCCAGATTTTGTAAAAATACATATGGGCCACTATATGGCAAAGATGTGGCACTTTCATTATTGGTTTCTTTTGGTAGACCAGAGGTCAGCCTAATATGGTCCACATGCAATGTGTGAAATATGGCCCAGATTTGGGAAGATACATATGGGCCACTATATGGCAAAGATGCGGAACTTCCATCAGTCTGTCTGTCTGTCCGACATATAATATTATATTGGTCCTAATGCAGAGAACTCGACCTGTGTAAAATACAGCAATATTATGCCAATACAGCTATAAAATAGGTCCACATTTCATGCAGAATCAAACTAGGTTTACACCACATGGACACAACCATTGGTCATTATTCTGTTTACTTCACACTTCACAATCTTTACTTTCCACCATCCCTAGAAATAAAGAAATACACATGCACATTATTTGTAAATCCCCTTAATATACAGATACTAAACTTCATAATCTTGGTCAATTTACATTCCATAGTTGGTTCTGATATGCAATTTAATATTAACATTATCTTTAAAAGAAATAATAGATAAATGAAAAAGCCCGGATGAACGGGCTGCGGCGGTCGCTCGCTACGTCACTACGTCAAGCGTCAGTATAGAAAGAGCGCGAATTTTGAAAAGACGTCACGGAAATCTTTGACTGCTGCGCTGTCTCTTTCTCAGATTAAAAACGGGTTTTTGGTAAGTCTATATATTTTTTTAGTCACATCCGCAAATATATTGTTGTCATTTTAAATCCGTTTTGTATATTACGTTTTGTTCCATCAGGGTTTGAAGAGGGTTAGCTAGCTAGACTCAGCTAAACTCCTTGTATCGTTGCGTTTACGCCATAAACACGGCATTTTCACCCTTTTAGTAAAAACTGCGCTTGGAGCGGGACGGGGGCTTCTGCGTGTATAACATGAATGTATTAAATTCCATGGTGTATAAAGTCGTAATGGAGCCGGGTCCCTGTCCGCGGGTCCGGACAGGGTTTATGCTTCTCCATCAAATTCACGCAGACCTCCACGACGCACACGGCAGCCAACCAGAAAGCAAAGATTCGCAATTGGCCGCTGTGTGCGTCGGGGAGGTCTGCGTGGATTTGATGGAGAAACACAAACCGGCCTTTATTCGGAGCGTTCAGCCAGCTCCGAGTTCAGAGTCCGCCTCCCATAAAGGTAGAGCAAGCCTCAGAGCCACCGTCATGTCCAAGCCTGGGCAGAGCGCGAGTAGTGGTAATAAAGATAATGAGAATGAAACTTTTTATCTAAAAATATCGGTCCACATTACAAAATACAATTGTTAGACTTAAATTATAGCCAGTTGGGCATTTAAATAATGCATACATAATATGATATATATTATAATATTTCTAATATATATATTTTTAAATATATTTACATTATACCTTTCTAAAGAAAATACATAAATGTATAATTCACTGGAGTTAAATATTAAACAAAAAACTTTCTTTTTAAGCAAATTATCAAACAGCCAGCTGAAGCTCCCTCTAGCCGAAATTCACAGACCTCCAGACAGAAGATGAGGAAACTCAGCCAAAGAAGAAACAAAAAAGGATGTGAGTATATCATAAATGAAGACAATATGAACGTTACCATAGTATTCACAATGGTCAAAGTCCACTTCTGTCTCTGATTATTGATACATTTACCATAGAGAAATACATACCAACTGGTTTATTGAAGTTTTAATTACTAATGATTTGCAATTAACAATTGGCCCTGTGCATTGAATGGCTGTTTACAAAGTTTATATTTAAATTTGCTAACAATAGCTAGGACTCAGTACTTACTGAGAAATTCATTTTTATAATGTTTTCACTGAGTTGGTCTGAAATGAATAAATACTAGATCAGAGGTGAACATTGAGTTGGGGTGGGCTTCTCTGACAACATGGGAAAGACAAGTGAATTCTTCATCAGATCACTTTTGGTATTTATAAAGAGACATGTTTGTGTCTCAACGCTAACGCTAAAGCACACATAAGCCATCATGCACAGGGCCAGTTGAAGTGAGTATAATCATTATATCATATTTTTTTATTTAATTATCTCTGTGATTACTTGGCCTATCCACATGAAGAAAAAAATAACAACAACTGGCACATAGTTCAACATCGGAGACAGGGAGGAGACAAGGAGAGAGACAAGGAGGAGACAGGAGGAGAGAGGAAGGAGAGTGGAGAAAGGAGAAAGGGAGGAGAGAGGAGGACTTATAGAATGTTGTGTTGTCATGTGAACCCTAACTGTTAAATTGTATGTTTATGTTAATATTTATATATTTTTGTTTTGTTTTTGTTTTAGATTTTATGATGTATAGCCACAGTCCGGAGAAATAAATTTACATCCCAGGCAACCAACCAGGAGATAGAACTCTTCATGAAAAAATGGGTACATCTTGCTACGACAGCGATGGAGGAAGAAGGGAGAGAGAGGAGAGGCGTCGGAAGAGAGGGACTGCAGAAGACCTAGAAGATTGCATTTGAGTCAACCATGCTAGCTGTTTTCATTATTTAAATATTAAAAATGTTTGGTAATTTAAGTGAAACAGCAGTTGTAAAAAATTTTTATTACCATTAATTTTCCCCACTTTTTCTCTGTTTGTGTTTGTGAACCGTTAAATATTGTTTTCAACATTGAGTTAAGTTTATTTTGAATTTAAAATAAACATACGTTTTCTAAAAGTTATAGCATGTTATATCTAGTTACCGTTGTAAGAATATGCGTGCGCCATTATAATAATAATAACTAACAGATATTTATGTAATTCAGGTGTTAGTGCATAGTGAATTTGTGGACCACAAGCCTGTTGTATGCGCCAAATCTGGGCCAGATAGGGTCATTGCACTTCAGTGGACCACATTTGGCCCAGATATAGGCCACGTAGAGAGCCACATCTGTGCCTTAAGTGGGCCACAAGCTTTTTTGTATGGTCCACATCTGGGCCAGATGGGGTCATTGCACTGGAATTCAGTGGGCCACATTTGGCCCAGATATAGGCCACGTAGAGAGCCACATCTGTGCCTTAAGTGGGCCACAAGCTTTTTGTATGGTCCACATCTGGGCCAGATGGGGTCATTGCACTGTATTTCAGTGGGCCACATTTGGCCTAGATGTAGGCCACGTAGTGAGCCACATCTGTGCCATATAAGTGGGCCACAAGCTTCTGTATGGTCCACATCTGGGCCAGATAGGGCCATTGCAGTGTAATCCCGTGGGCCACATTTGGCCTAGATGTAGGCCACGTAGCAAGCCATATCTGTGCCATAAGTGGGCCACAAACCAGTTTGTATGGCCCAAGTCTGGGCCAGATCTGACCACATGTATACTATAGGTGGGCCAGCTTTGGAACACATTCAGATATTCAGGGCTACTTCTGGTTAACAGTTGGGGTTGGTTTGGTTCACATGTGGGCTTTATATGGTAACCGAATGTGGACCGCATTTGTGCCGTAAATCCAACACGGTATGTCAGCCGCATCAAAGTGTTGGCTCAGGGCCAGATATGGCCCATTGAAAGTAATACTACTGCTGGGCCAATAGTGGAAACGCATTTATACCGACGGTGGGCCAGTTGTGGTAAACGAATGTGGACCGCATTTGTGCCGTAAATCCAACGCGGTATGTGGGCCAAATCATAGTGTACGATGTGGGCCTTAACTGGGCCACAACAATTTTGCTATCTGGGACAGGACAGTCCCAAAACAAAAGGTAATTTCTCCAGCATTCAGCCCCTCCCTGTGAATAATGTGCACTTTGACATGGTGTTACAAAAAAAACAAGTCACATTCTTCCAACAAAATTCCCTCCAAACATGGGACTTTGTTGTCCTCCTCTGTGATGTACATATTTCTTCCCACTCCTCATCCGTCAGAACAAAATGATCTTCCTTTTCCCATTTAATTTTAATATATTTTGTAGATTGGCTGTCCATATCATTGATACATCCATATACTTTAGACATTATTCCCCTTGAAGTTCTGATGTATATGCTTTGATAAAGATTTCAGTCAGTGTTATAATTTTTGGTGATTTGTTTTATTTCTTGATTATAATAACTCCCAGGGGTCTCGCTACGTAAATTCAACATGATAAATCAAATGGCCCGCCATCCGTTTTGACATGGGGGGAAAATAAACCATCCCTAAAACTCAACTTCATCCTATATTTTAGGTAGCGCCATCATTAAAATACTACTTCAAATAAACAAGTCTTAGTCTAATGTTCAAATCTAAACTAAAAACTGTTTTGTTTGGCTGTGCATATGACTGAAATGCTTTTCTTTGCACTCTTCTCTTTTATGTCTTGAACTAAGATTGTGATTTCTGCCATGTCTTTGTGATTTTAATGCATTTTTTCCTGTTGTGTGAAGCACTTTGAATTGCCTTGTGTACGAATTGTGCTCTACAAATAAACTTGCCTTGCCTTGCCTTGCCTAGTCTAAAGCTTCAAAACGCTTTGTGTTTTATTACAATCAGACAGAAATGAAAAAAAGACACACGGAAGGTACGTTTATGTAGTCATTTGGTCGACACTCCCCTCCCGCTCCGTCCGAGCGGACCTGATTTTCTGGAAAAAATGGAAACTACGCGGAAATGAATGGGATTTTCAGGTTAGCAGCTCAGATTTCTACTGTTGAAACCGCATGAAACCCGCGCAGACTATAAATACTGCCAGCGTCTTCTCCGCTGCCCTGCGCACGTCTCATTTCCGCGCGGAATTTACATGCAGGAAGTATAATCCAAGCTGGAGAGCGCACGTGCGATATACGGCGACCTGCCGCAGTGAAATGAAACTTTCTTGGCCAGACCTGTCTGACGGGTCAAAAGACAACATGTGTACTACACAGATACACAGAGTCTACAGTTGTTATTGTCGTTACCATGGAGCTTGTCTTCTTATAATAACTAATATTATTGTTAAAAAGAGCTTCAAGTGAGGTGATTATAAGATCAACCTTCTAATATTTAGTCTAGTTATGATTTTATTTTCAAAATAGTCTGTATGAATGGGTCTAGTCAAGTTAATTAACAGATTTTCTCTTCCCTGCTTTAGGCACTATATATATATATATATATATATATATATATATATATATATATATATATATATATATAATAGTTTGTTTGCGGTGCATGTACCTTTGGAAATAATGACAGTACGTTAAACCATCCTTGGAGGAAAATGCAACCCCATATGAGGCATATTTACCATCCCTTTAAAAGATTCTGGGTAGAGCATTGACTCCTTGTGTGTAAGTACCTATAGAAGTCCTGTTTCTCCAAGACAACGCATTCTTTCAGCATATCAAAGCTTTTCATTTGATTTTCTTTTACAATCTGGTAAAAAAGTCTTATACTTTTTGTTATCCAAATCTTAAATCTCAGATCGGTGCGGTTTGGCTTAAAGCTTTGGTCATAAACCACCCAGTTTAATATTTTAATTTCTTTTTTCAATTTATATGTTTTGATTAGCTTCTTTCATGACATTAGCGCAGATTTTACCCATGGATTGTCAACTTCCTCCAAGTTATTCAGCTGTTTGTCATCTGCCAGTAAGGCCTGTGCAGGAACCCCTGGCACAGCACTGCACTCAATATTTTTCCACTGTGCCTCGTATTCTGGGACACACCAGTACAGCAGTGCTCTGATCTGAGCTGAGATGAAGTCATTTTTCAGGCAGGGTAGGCCCCAACCACCTTTTTCTTTTTAACGTGCCATATGAATTTAGAGATTGCTTTATTCCATTCATCAAACAGCCGGTTGAGGATAGGAATTGGTAGAGTCTGGAATAGGTAGAGAAATCTTCAGAGGAAAAGAGGGGAGTATAGTTTTTCTCTAAAATTCTTCACCTAAATATTTGAGGGATTCTGTTTTCCATTTAAATGGGTAAGTTATTTGAAATGTCAACGGGGGTTGCCAGTAGGATAAAATTTCAGTTTTTTGTACGTTCAGTTTGTATCCAGACATTGGGCCAATGTCATCAAAAAGATCTCTTTATGTATAGAAATCTCTGGTTTGGTCAAAAATAATAAAATATCATCTGCATAACAAGCAATTTTATGTTCCATCCCATTAATTGTAACACCGTGAATTGTTTCTGACAGTCTAATATATTGGGCCAATGGTTTCAAATACAAAGCAAACAGGAGGGGGGACAGGGCACAGCCCTGCCTCACCCCTCTTTCCAAAGTCAGTGGGTCCGTCAAATGGCCATTAATTTTCATTTTTGATGTTAGACCATCGTAAAGAGCCTTAATATTTTCATGATTAGATCATCTACACTTTGAATAGGTAAGGCCAGTTTACAGCGTCAAAAGACTTTTCATTATTACAGCCTTGTTTTGTTGATTTTGTATATAGTTCATTATGTGAGATCGTCATATATTATCTTGTGTTTGTCGTTTGTTAATAAATTCTGTCTGATCATTATGAATTAAATTTGGAGTATTTGTTCCATTCTTTTGGACATGATTGAGGTATATATATATATATATATATATACGATAGTCCACATTCAGAATTGAAATAGGTCTGTATGAGGCACAGTCAAGTCGGTCCTTCCCCTCTTTAGGTATCAAGGATATGATGGCTTCCAGCTCCTCAGTTTTAATGGCACTAACCCATGGATCTATTGCACTAACTCAGTTAATGTAAGCGGAAAGCGAGGGAAAAGTCTTGGTGCTAAAATATGCTATAAAGTAGATTTATTTGTAAAATGTCCAATGTTCTTTTGCACCAACAAGACAACAATGCACCGATTCCCTGGGAGGGCCGAAAACAACTTTTAAGTCTGTGTAGAATGTAGTAGAAAAAGATTCAGTTGTAGTCATCTGGACTCTGTTTTAGAAAAACAAAACGGTTCGACTCTCATCCAAGAGTCATTCTCAATCTGTGAATCAAGTCTGGGAACTCAGGTATTCCCAGACTTGATTCACAGATTGAGAATGACGTTTGGATGAGATTACGGCGACATGTGTAGAATGTATTTTCTCTCGAGGTCGGCAGCCCTCTGGTCACTAATACAACCGGAAGGAGGATTACGTTGGATGGCGGCGCTCAGGCCAACTTCCGGAATAAGTCTAATAGTTTTATACTGGCATTTGTATTTTGTGATGTATTTGATGCCTTTTGGTATCTTAAGTGAAATATATTGTATGCTAACTAAAATATAGTGAAATATTTTATGTAATTTGTTAGATTTAAATTTATTGTTATTAGATACCCTGGAAGTGTCTGTCTTTATTTTTTGAATTTGCATTTAATTTATTTTTTCTCCTGCTGTTCTTGTACACTACAAGACTAGAAAAACACTTGAATTTCCCTATTGTGGGACAAATAAATGTCTTCTCTTATTTTAAACCTCTAAATGTCTATCCTGAACATGTTTTGTATGCATGGGGGGGTAGCCTGGCATTAAGGTTGCATTTACTTGCCAAACCATGTGTCCATGAGTACACAAAAATTCACACAATTCAAATAACCGTCCAGTTTATGTCACAATGCAAATGGAAGCGGTAAACGAAACCACTGCTGGGCGAAGAGATAACAGTAGCACCAGTAAATATGTTTGTTAGCCACATTGTGTACGGCCCATTTACGACCACACAAATCAGAGCCACTAAAACCAGTCTCCCATGTTGAAACTTGTATTGTGCTTTTATCAGGGCGAGTTTTTGTGGTAATAACCTTCAATTTTCACTATCGAATTTATTACTTTTTACATAAATATTGAATTAAGAACTGTAACATGCGCTTTCTGTAATAAACAGTAAGTTTGTTTGTCCATGAACTTCTTGAGTGCATGATTAATGACTGACCTGAGAAGAGAAAGCAGTGGAGCAGAAAACAAAACATTAAATCCGAGAGGAGGTGAAAGAGCCATACATGAGTTCCAACAGAGAAGATGAAAGCACAAGACGGGAAAAAAAACTTAAAAGGAAAAGGCATATGAACCAGGGACTATAAGGGTAGAAGAGTCAGGGCTAGGGGCCATTTCCTGGAGGGGCCCTCTGTATATTTCTGTCTTCAAGAGAAAGGTTATGCTGGCTTTTTGCAATGAAATCTCAATGGCGTTTTACAGCTGTTAGCAGAGCAGTCACACAAATCTAATTTTGTGAAAAGAAGCTATTACTTTCGCCCTCAACCTATTCACCTTATACCGCCCCGCCCAATTTTTCCCTCTTGTCACGGATCGGATTTTACATTGTATTTCCACTGAAATACGCTATAAAGTAGATTGATTTGTGTAAAATGCCCAATGTTCATGTGCACCAACAAGTCAACGACGCTCCCGGGCGGCCCAAAAATTGCTTTTTAGTCTGTGAAGAACATATTTTCTCTCAAGGTCGGCAGCCCTACGTTAACTAATACAACCGGAAGAAGGATTATGTCAGATGGCAGCACTCAGACGGGCTTCTGGAATAAGGTGAAAACAAAAATATCTGAATTACTGTGAACGTCATTTTAAACTTTTTATAAATCCCTAAACATAACATTTATTTTAGAATGGATTTTATGATTTCTTCCACATGATTTCCTGCACAATATCTTTAGATGCATCGCCTTTCCTGTAATCCCGGTGTTTCAAAGTTCCTTGCCTTCAATCCTGTGATCCGCCTGACAATGAGTTGACATGTAACTGTAATTTTCCCATGTTTAGTTTACAAAAAGTCAAACATTTGCATATAATGACTCCGTGAGACATGCCATTGTTACTATTAATTCATGTGTAGCATTATAAAGTTTGCTTTTTATTTTCTTAGCGATGGAACATGTGGCTGTACCTGTGCCCTTTATAAAGGTGAAATGAAACGTGAAATGCAAATTGAATTAGTTTAGTTTCTAGCAACATTGTATAATACAGTCAATGCAGAACAACATTTGGAAAAAATATCTACCTGCAGTTTTTCTCCCAGGCATTGCGATTAGATTTGCTAATTATTTTTTGAAACACAAAACTCCACACAAGTACATTTTAAACACTTCCAGCTCAATTAACATTTGAGAAATACTGAAAAATTATTTGCAAACAAGAATGATATGAACATATTTGTATAGGTCAAATTAGGGGCTAACCGGTCATACAAAGTAAAACCGCTTAGAGACAGAACATGTTGTACCTAATTAATTGCAGTACTAAACATTTCAGTCATTCATGCTTTAAGGAATTTAAATAGTAAATTACAGCTTTAACCCACAGTCATGAATTATGGAGATAAAGTTGGCAATAATTCTCTACCTTTTTACAAAAATATATAGGTTAATGATGCTTTTAACAGCTCGTCAGCTTCTTGAATCTTGAGTTGAATTACAATTTTAAATAAAATTTCTTTTTTAATAAAAATAAATAAATCTTTGTTTATTGAAAATTGGGATTTCAATACCATTAAGCTTGCAGTCCTATAAGAACAATCCAGAAACAACATTGAACAATTGCACACAGAAACATTGTGTGCAGAAATAATTGCTGTCGCTTCTGTTTGCCGACTCCCGAGTTTCTCTCCCCCACGTTTTTTTGACACATTTAGCGTAACATTTGGACCACACACAACCTCTTCCTGGTCAAGCTCAGATCATTGCTGATGAATGTTGCTATGGTGACATCCCACCAGAACGGTAATTACAATTAACATCCCATCTAAATGACC
Organism: Chaenogobius annularis; assembly: GCA_015082035.1. Taxonomy (NCBI): domain Eukaryota; kingdom Metazoa; phylum Chordata; class Actinopteri; order Gobiiformes; family Gobiidae; genus Chaenogobius; species Chaenogobius annularis. The sequence continues at coordinate 1,379,925 of BJKM01000110.1, read as the reverse complement.
ACCTCCTCCTTCCCCCTGTGTGTCTCTTGGGTAATTGCAGACTTTAGCTGCGCTCACATGGCACTTTGGTCGGCCTCTTCATATCCGATCTTCAAAATCTAAAATGGATGGAATAATATGTGCACGGAGAGAGATATTTACAAGGGGAAAATGGCTGTTTCTGTTTAATTTGATTACAGTAGAATAAAAATAAATTCCAGATGAATGGTCAGGGGAACCATTTTGCTGGCAGTGTTTGACTCCACACAGCAGCTGCCATGTCGTACTTGCAAAAATGACTGGGAAGGATGAATTGCAGAAGGTGTTGTGTCAACGCCACTGATATATCTGACACAAGAGAAAGAAAGAAGAGGAAAGAAGAGGAGAAAATGATGTGAAAAGGGGTGCGGAGGCCATGAAAGCACATACAGTATAGAGTCGAGCTGTTGTGTTCAGGAGCGAGAGACAGTCTGTGTCATGGAGCCACAGTCAATGAGACAAAAGCTGCGAGTGAAACAGCAGTGAACATTACAGAACAGGATGTTTCCATAAAAATGTACAACAGAACTGAACTTGAGCGCCTTTATCTGGCCAATTTATAACATTAAGATCATTGTAAAATTGTAAAACTTACTCACTTCAACCACACGATGCAAAGTGTACACGGGGTGGAAGTTTATCCATTTCAAGCTAATATGTTTATTATTTGTATTTACTTGAGAAACATGGACACACAGTGGACAATCAAATTTGTAATTGTTTATGTATATACTTGTGTGTGCATCTGTTTTAAAATAAATCTCAAAATTGGATCTAAAACTTTTTGGAGCAGTAAAAGTAAAGGTACACACACCCTATTTCTTACAATACAGATAAGATGGCCTTTATTTTTACATGAGTATGTTGTGCGTAATGTAAAAAAATCTTACAATATATTACAATAATTTTATTTCCAATTCAATACATTTTTATAATGCTCAAAACCACAACAGCACTTGCCTCGAAGGGCGACAGTGAAATAGCAGATTAAACAATGTTCGAAGGAAATAAGCAAAAGGATAAATATCCCATCATCCCCTGTCCTTAGACCCTCCTTCTCGGCAAGGAAAAACTTGCAAACCCCTGTGGGGAAAAGTAGAAACCTTGGGGAGAACCACAGTGAAGAAGGGATCCTACTCCCACAGACGGACAGGCTAAAGATGGTCCAGGACTGACGCACTTCCATTTTCAGACAGACTGTGGAGCCAGAACCACTCAGGAGGAGAGAGGGTGGTTCATCTAGCAATAGAAATTGCATTAATAAATAATATTTATTTTAATATTTTTCCTGTGCAAAGGCTTTATGAGACAGAGTTGTAATGTGGAATGGTGAAAGAGAGGGGAGAGACATTTGGCAATGGTCAATGGGAATTGAACCCACAACCCCGCACTGGTAGCAACCACAAATAACGCCTCAAACCAAAGCACCACCGACAAGCACTATATTACAATTCAAACTATGTTTGTGTGAGAGCACAAACTACAGTCATATTGAACACATGATCACCATGCAGACATGATTGTGCATAAAGACACCATATTATCAAGGTAAATAACCAGAAAAGATAATAAATATTCAACATCTGCCTGGGGTGGTTCAGCGGAAGAGAACATGAGGATAGCCAGCCTAATGGTGGATGTGGGTTTGAACTAATGGCAGCTTTTGGAGCCTTCCTGCTCCAGCCTCGTTCATCCTGCCGGACAGGAGACGGCCGCTGTGGGACCCTTCCTGTCTCCTAATTGTGTCCACGTTACACCAGGGAATCAGAGTCGTCCCAAACATGTGTTGTCCTGCCCATACCTCCGCTGCCCCATCTGTCACCCCCATCTTCCATTCTACGGGTCATTATTTCATCCACAGCCCCGAGCACCTCAGACTGGGGCTCAAATCATATCCACAATAGATGGAGGTCTGTGTGTTGTGTTATCTCTGTGCACCTCAGTGAGCCTGATCATCATGAAATCCCCAATCCCTCCTTCCCAGAGACAGCCATGCACAGGGAGAGCAGCTTTGGAGGAATGCGACACAATGCACACTGGTTGTTGTTAAATATGAAATGAATAAAGAATAACATTTGTCTCTACAATAGTTTCTTATGAACTGACCTTCGTTTTTATCATACATTGACAGGTTCGGCTACATTCTGCTGCCTTCCTCAAAAGTGTCACATGATGTTTCAGTGTCTGTTCAGCTGCTTTAAAGGACACATATTATGTATTGCTTTGGATTTTATATATATATATATATATATATATTTTTTTTATTTTTTTTACAAAAATCAAATGATTTTATGTCACTTATGTATTTCCCACGTCAGGAATTTACTTTTAGCTCCATCTACTGGCTGTGGAGGGAATTAGGTGAGGGGGGAGATAGTAATGTAGCCACGCAGTTGTAATGATCATGTGATGACAGAACGAGTCCGGTGATTATTAATGGACTTAAAAGCGCTCTAACATTAAACATCCGACATTCAGAATGGAGCGTTTTTCAGGCTCAGAGGGAGGGGACTTTCTAAACAGGATTCCTCAAACTAGCGTGAATGAAGTTAAATGCAAGTAGTTGAGGGAACAATGTTATAACATGGTTAAACGTTCAAAAAATGTCAATGTGTGTCCTTTAAACAGATTCTGGTGCTCTTACTTGGAGCAGCGCCACCTGCAGTCCGACGTCTTCAGAACATTATCCCCAACTGTAGCTACTTTATTTACCTAACAAAGTGCTTTGCAAATCAAAATGTATTGGTTATGACTCAGTAAAAAAAACACATGGCGTAATATATAAGGCATTTATCTTAATGAGAAGACATTAAAATCAAGTACAAGCTTTTTAATCAAACTTGTATCAATGAAAAAAAAGTATGTTTAGCAACATTACATTAGCAAACAGACGATCAGGATAAAAATGTGAATGAATGAATAAGAAGAATGATTATACCTGACTCATTCTGAATTTTTCTGTGGCTAGTAGAGGTATTGATTGATATTTTACATATATTATATTGAAGTTATAAGTATCACAGCAGGCAAAGCACCAGCGCTCCTTGTTGATAACAGATCTGTGGCAAATGAGTATATCATTTTGGCTCTTTTCAGCAACATAGGCCAGGTCACGTTTTGTGTTGAAAGCATTCTATACCTGCACGTTTTGTCCAAGTGGTGGTTCTGTAATAATAAACCTGGTGACAAACATAAACACTGGAGCAGCCATCAGCAGCTACGAGTCAAATAAAAGCAACCGTCAGCGACATTTCCCCCATTTCTACTGCTCATGGGTCTGACAGCTCAGAGATGTAAAATACAGACATTTTATTTCCTACACTACACTGCCTTCACTCACTCAACGACGACGTAACTAAAGCAATGTTATTAGAGTGCCTGCAACAGTCAGCGGGAATGTATGTTGACTCATTTTAGAACATCTTTGAGGGTCTTAATGGTTAGCCTGCAGTCAAATAGTCTAGTTTTTCAGTTGTGAAATGTACATTTGACAGTGTGAACCTTAAATTTGAGCCATTGTAGCGCTTTATACTATATTGCGGTGTTTCAGTTCACGTCACAACATTCTATAGGCCTGTAATATACTGTATATACATATATGTAATGGTGATGGGGTAGGTAAAATTACAGTAACACAGAGTTTAGGGAGCACATGGTAATTAGATTAGATTGTCCTTTTTTTCTGAAGCACCTACAAATTGCGCCTCATCCTGACTCTAAAAACACTGCACAACAACAAAGTATCCATCAACTGTTCAGTGTTAGCATTTATAAAACATGTATATATTAATGCTTATTTAGATAATGGTGTCTGTCCAAAAGCATCTATTGCTAACAATGCTAATGAACACAACTTTAATGGGAAGAAAATAGTGGCTGAAATCTTGTCTTTACACAAAGTACTAACAAGGATGTAATTAAACACTTTCGATGGATTTTAGTTATCAATTAATATGCGGTCCCCAAACTATAGGTCCACAACAGCCATTTGCTCTATTGTCTTAACAGCTGTAAATGTTATCAAGTCTATCTTTATTTTATTTAGTGATACTTTATGCCTTATTTGATCATAGTATATATTTTGCTATTATTGCAGGTTTTTTTTCATATTGACCAATATTGTTGTTCCTTATAATTTGTGAATTTTGTTCACAAGTGTTACCTGGGGAACCACGGGGTCACATGATTGGAAGGAATTCTGTTTGAGACACGTTTTGTCGTAACACCATATCAAACTAACTGTTGGAGAAACTGTGGTTGCCGGGAAGCAGGCCATTTCCATGTGTTTTGGGATTGTCCTGTTGCTTAGAAATATTGGACCTTAAGGCCCCTTCCATGGACACAATCAATGGACATATTTGTTTACTCTGTGGTCATGCGCTTGTTTTGTGTGTGTTTCTCATATATATATATATATATATATATATATATATATATATATATATATATATATATATATATATATATTTTTTTTTTTTTTTTTTTTTTTTTTTTGTGGTTGTGTTGTTGAAAATAATAATAATATTCATAATAATAATAATAATAATAAATACTTTTTTTTTTAAAAGAAAGAATGTGTTACGCAAGGTTCAACATAGTGGTGGAGTGGTGCGCACTGGATAAAAAATGTACACAAAACAGGTGCTCCTCAGCTTGAATTCTTGTTATAATAAAGCCTAGCCCTGATGACCACTGTCGTTTTTTCTTTTGGCTTTTTCTGATGTAAATACAATGTCTAAGACTGATTCCACAGCAATTAATAATTCAAGACAAAATATTTCATCTTTTAAATGGTTAAAAGTCCTCAAAATGTCAGAGAAACATGACACCATCATCACTAACATTGGACAGTGTGTGCCTTTGAGCCGTGGTAGCGGTCTATTCTATATCAAATAAAGAAGGTTTTAGTGTAGATAGAATGCTGAGATATACATCTGGGGAAATGTCACAACAGGTCCGCCGGAGCTTTAGTGCACCGATCAGAACCAAACAGTTTCCGGAAACCATTGATTTTCTCCTGTCTGCTTCAAGCTTCTTTGACATTTCCCAGTGTGCTGTACAGTCCAGTGTGTGCTAATACATGTCATGATCAAAGTCACACTGCCCTGCCTCACCTTTGAAGCATGTTTGAAACAATCCCCACCATTCGCTGTGGCTTAACGTTCAAGTAAAATGCAATATCTTCATCTTTTGGATTTCAGTCTTTTGTTGTTGCACTGTTGTAAATGTAAATGTTATTGTGCCTGCTTATATACATGGTTCATACATCCCGTCTTTGTTTAAATTGAATACAAACGTGAAAGCAATGTGATATAATTGTGAGTGGCGTGAACTCATATTGTAACTTATCCTCTTTTTGAAGGAAAACAACTGTGCAAGGCAAGTTTGTGGTCAAGGCAGGGAAATCTGTCTGTAAAGCTACGGAGCATCTGAACCAGAACTGGTAAGGATTTGCTGTGAGATTCTTTAGCATAATTCAGGGTTAGAAATAGAACATGGAAACAAAATGTCAACTGCACAGCTTTTGAGAAAATATGATCTAGTATATCATATATTCCTCTTTAAATGTGATAATTCAAATAGTTTTCTTATAGTTTATGTTTGTTGTGGAAAGTCTACCTCTTGCTTGTCTCCATGGAGATTTAAGCCTCAAATGTTACAGATTTTTGTCTTATCTAGCATTAATTTCATTACTGGTGTTTTAGCCCAAATATATGCATTCTTATGTGTTTTCTTATTGTACTCAGATTTATATTGTTCTGGTTGTGTCAACTGAGTCCATGGAGATAGCAGACTTTAATGCCATTCTGTGGAACATTTCAGGCCATGTAATCAGAATCAGATCAGAATCAGAAAAGGTTTATTGCCATTGTCAGTGAACAAAATTCACAGGCTAAGAACTTGCTATGGTGACATAGAGGCAAGCAGGGGGCGGACCCTTCTCCAGAAAACTTGGACAGTTCACCTTTAAATTGGGTCAGTTCCTTTTGTTTTACATAATCGATTTCAAGTTTTTCCAGAAATTGGTTAGTCGCAACACATTTGTAGAACAAAAGCTTAAAAGATTAGAGTATAGTCAGTGACTCAGAGTAGCTGATGATGGTCCATGCACACAGGGAGCAGTGCAGTGAGTCTGTCGGTTCCGATTCAGACCACCATGCTCTATTGCGCCCCCCGCAGCTCTGCTCGCCACCGTTCGCCCTAACACAAATTATAAATCAAAAGCTCAACTTGTGGAAAAGCAGCACGGACAGTTCTGAGGCAGGTTGTCCGTGTTACGTTCATATAAAGTAGTAGCCTTGACTGTGTGTACTGTGAGTAAGCTTTATGCAGTTCCAGGGGTTCATATAGGAAAAAGGGATCCAAAATAAATCTAGATAAGTATTGGGGGGGAAAAGCCAGAGTAAACATAGGCCAAGGAAGGAGCCAAAATCTAGACTGAACCAGAACTAAACCAGGTCTATTCTGAGATTAAGGCAGGGGATAAATCAGGACTAAACTAGACTTAAATTAGGCCTAATATTGAGTTAAAATAAACCAAAAATTACAGAAATATATAAGATTTCACCCTCCGACTAGAGGCTAGCGGGGTCAAATCTGCAGGATTACTCACTAAAACCGACTCCAAGTATATTTTTCATAGGGAAACAACATGATTAACAACTCAAAAAAGCACGTTTCTGTTAGATTTAATAGGTCAAATTTTCAATGTCTTTATTCATTGTTAGATCTTTTAAAATTGTATTTCTTATTTGCTAGATATATAATGTAATTAATAATAACATACACATTGACATGTTTATTTTGTTCTCTTTGTTTACTTTCGAGGCTGATGTTAGGGTGTTATTGGGTGACCTCGCTATATTAGAAGTCAAAATACAATAATACACTGACTGCAAACTTCACATTCACGTGCAGGAATATGCCATTGGTGCTGCTGTCAGTTGTTGAACTATGTGGTTTCTTCATGCATGGAGAGCTAACACTGTGTACATTCAGATTTCACAAGTTCAATAAAGAGGCCGGGGATTCTAAGTTGTGAAGAGAAACTGCAAACACACATCCTGAAGCAGTGGATTACAGTCACTGAAAGCTGGAGTAATTTCTTTGGCATATATCCTTGAATTTTGACTTAGTTAGTCCAGCCTTGGCTTCAAATCCACCCATGGAAAACCCAATTTGCTGCGCCTATTCCTCCCAACATTGCCTCCTTTCTTGTTTGCTTTCTTGTGCCTCTGCAGCGTGCACACGGGGAGAAGTGAGCGCAGCCGGCTAGCTTTGATGTGTTCTTAAGAAGGAAATCTGCCTTTCATAATAAGCACCACTCCTTATCAACCCTGGACTAATCAGGCAAAGAATCGGAGAGCATGCCACTTTAAACTTAGCATCCCCACTGGGAAGCTGTCATAGAGGGCCGCTAACCATGATGCACTTTGATACCTGACAACTGCTCTCAGGCTCAACACAAGAAGGGCTAAATAACATTTTGTTACTGAAGAATTTCCACAAAGGACAAAATGCCTGCAGAAAAACAGAGTAATGTAGTGTATTCTATATGTACAGAAACTGGAGAAACTGAACGACCACTGCACAAAAGACAATCAACGCAGAAGGCACTCAAACTCTGGATTATAATCGGCTGTCCACCTTAATCTGACAGCAATCAATCCCACTTTTGAGGACAGTGAGGTTAAAATTCGAAGCAGGGAGAAGTGATAGTGTGAAAGAGGAGTGAAGGAGTATATTTTTGCTTAGAAAGACATCTCTTCTTTGGATAGAAAGTCTGAGATACAACCTCCCCGGCGTGTACAGAACCTTTGTATCACCTTTGCTAAAAAGAAAACCGTCAACTTCTCAAACTCCAGGGGAGACTTAGTTTGTAGCCAACAGTTTAATTAAATGGATGAGACAAAAATTAAGTTTTAGAGTGGAGCATATTTGTACAGATATACATTTTACATTCTAACTTCTGTTAATGGTCTCTTTCTGGTCCGGATACAGCCCCATTATTTGTTGTGGCACTAAACATTTGCTTAGATTGTTTATGCCACGGGCTGGCCGTGTCGATCTCCAGACCACAAAAGGCCCTAAAACCCAAGCTGTAGGGTGAAACTGGCCAATTTGTAACAAGGCAGTGTTAGTTTCCTCCCTTTTGGGCAGGTCCAATCTTAGCTCAAGAGAGTATAAATGCTCGCTTCTCAAACAATTCCCTTCAGACTAAAAATGGCTTTTCGATGGAAGTGGAAATGTCTTGATTTCTATAAACTTTGAACCTTCCCTACCAATACCACAAATGTCTACAATACAAACAGAGCAGTCTCCCCTCTTGTTCTGCGTCTGATCACGTTCTGTGTCGCAAATGAAATCAATAACACTGTTGTTTACTTCACAGTGTTTGCCAGATTGTAGACAGCATCACATTTAGTTCTGCCCATAAACTTCCCAATGACTTACATGAGATCTGTAACTGAGATTGAAAATAGAACATTTAATGAGGCGAGTCGGCCCCAGACATAAAACAACACACTGGAGTATCACACATTAGTGAGACGTGCTTTTCAAGACTGGTTCGTTTTTCATATTTAAAGGTGCAACAAGTAACTTTTCAGGGGGAGAGTTCGCCACATGATTGTCTCCATGAGAGTGTACTGCTTTGCTTGGAATGTTCCACAGCATGGCATTAAACCTCTCTAACCGCATTCATTTTACCACAGTGTTTTTGTCGCTTAAAAAACGAACACAACTTCAGAACCGTAACATCATACTTTGTAGAGCTCTTTTAAATCATGTTTTAAATACATAAAATGATCGATGGCTTAGATGTCAGGAAAAAAAAATACAGAAAACTATTGGGGAAGTTACAGAGATACTCACCGAGCATTGTTAATTCATGTTTTCTTTACACTGCATATGAAAACAAATATAATTTATATGAATTATTATGTGCAGTTTGCAGAACATGGTCATTTACATAATAGATGAAAAATAAATATGATTAATTTAAGCAAGTTTGCAAAACTCTCATGCTGTTCTAAATGTATCTCAGTGGTGGACGACACTGACAAAAATTATAATAAAAAATAATTTTAAAAAATGCAGACAATATTTTAACAATGCATCAGGAATGGGCCAAAATGTGACTGTAATTCTACTTTCTGCATATATAATCCTCCACCTCTAAATACACATTTTATTTGATTTATTTATTTTCAAAAGTAGTTGCTAAATTCTACTAATATGAGCTTATTGTCAGCCTGCCTCACTCTCATGCAAATTGTCAATACATTTCCTTTCTGGCCAACACACACCTATCCACGGTGCTCCCTCCAGTCACAAAGTCAAGGTCATCTGGCAGGCCCAAATTTAATAATCCTCGCCGCTCCCCAGGTCCTACTCCGATCATGTGGCCTCTCTGCAGAATATATTAGCTCTGACCTCTGTCGCCCTGTACGCGCTGTTTGTTGTTGACTGAATATGTATGTGTGCGGAATCTGATCTACTATAGCAAATCACCATCCCATAAACACTGCTGAGCCAAAAGAGAGGGACAGGATTGTCTTTTGTGATGAGAAAAGTGGGGTCAGTATCAGTAGTCTCTGCATTAAAAATAAATACCATCTCGCCAACAACTATTTCATGTTTAGAGTCTGTGTTTAGTTCAATGTCTGGCCACTAGAGGTCAGAGGAAAAGCACACTGATAAGAGGGAGTCGTTTGAATCGGATGGACGTCCCAGCTCAAGGATTTAGGCCTAACTATTGAGACAAACATGGTCCTTGAAGAAGCAAACCACTTTGTATGAAATTAGAAGGTATTTTTTTTTATTTATAGTGCATTTGACGGGTTTTCATGTTTTTCTAATCATGACTTAGTTTGGTGAGATAGTCCCTGTGGTGAATATTTATCATAAGTTTACATCAGTCAAGTGGAAATTTGCGAAGAAAAGTTGAAAAATAAAATTACAGGAACTAGAGCTGAGTTCGAATCCCTCTGTCTATGTCATCAACAAGCGACATTACATCCAAAATTCAGGGACAATTTAAACCCAAATGTCCCATTTTTCTGACAGGTTAAACAATAATTTAACTGAATAAAGGTATTATATGTCAAATCATAACTAACGTTTAATTTATATGCAGTTTGGCTGTTATTTACAATATAGTTGCAGGGTAACGCTATAGAACTACCTCTATAAGTCACATCTGCTGCTCATGTCCAACCAGGAAGTACAATTATAAACCTCCCAAATTGTCAAACTGGGGGAAAATAGGCAAAAAAAATTGAAAAATCTTAAATATAATCATGTTTATAACGCTAATGTGTAGTCTAACCTGTCTTATGCACTTTAATATGTTTCTGAAATTCTTTTCTATATGTGAAACTTAACATTTTTGGCACAAGCAAACCTGCATCTTTCTACATTTTTGATTCAAGCCTTAAGGAGCTTTTTTTCTGCGCTCGCTTCCCCACACGGCTCTATTCAAACTCTCTGTGAGCAAACCCGTACACGTCCATCACAGCCGGGGGAGACAACGGCGCAGCTCCTTGGGTTCAGGCGGCCCTGGCTCTATAGGCCCGGGCGCCTCACAAAGGAGGGCTTGTCTGTGAAGGTGCTTAGAAAGCGCCCAGGTCGTTGATATGCAAGGCGACGGGGCAGCCCGCAGCTCTCCCGCTTTAGAGTTAATTAAGCTGCAAACCCACTTGGCAGGACGCCCCTCTCTGCTGCCTCCCGCCTGTTCTGCTCCCCACACTGACACTGGCACTGCTGTGGGCCCAACAGCTCAAACACCCCATATGCAGCAAGTTTCAAAATGCAAAATCGTGAATTTAAGCTTTGAATCATGTTTTAAGGCTGTTTTTAGCTTGTACATGTTTAAGTAATCTTGTTTGGTGGAGGTGTCATCTCCTGAACAGATAAAACATGTTTTAACTGTTTTTAACTGTTAGTAGCAGGTACTTTTAATATGTTGTTGTTGTTGTTGTTGTTGTTGTTGTTGTTGTTGTGTAACTTAATGGCGGTTGGCAGCCAACTGAAAAGGTGCATTTATTGCCGCCTACTGTAGTTGGCGGCAATAAACATGTCTTCAAAGTATGTGTTTTACGCTATACTGTAAAAAAAAAAAAAAAGGAGAGAAAGAGAGAGAGAAAGAAAGAGAGAAAGAGAGAGAGAGAAAGAAAGAGAGAGAGAAAGAAAGAGAGAAAGAGAGAGAGAAAGAAAGAGGGAGAGAAAGAAAGAGAGCAGACACTCTCCCACTACTTTTAATATGGTTTAAGGGGTTATCTTTTGCACGTTCATGGTGACATCCTGTGTAAAGGTTTTGAGTTCAAGTCTTCAGTTTGAGCAAACAAAATATATAAACTTCACTAGAAAAATTAAGAAATCTGAATTGCTACTGTAACTCAGCACAATTCTTTATCAAAATCATTACATTTAGCGCTTTAACAGTTATCAAAACGTATATCCTACAGTTTTACTTCAGTATTGTTTTCTCCTTCATCTACTTTTGTATTGAAATTGAGTAATTGAGTTCTACCAAAAAGTGTTTGGCTCGACAAATATCAAATCTTCGTCAGGGGTTTTCCGACGCCGTACATCAAAGTCCTGGTCAAGGGTCACAGACTGTGGTCAATACAATTAATAATTGAATAATTTATGAATAATTAAAAATGAACAATTAAAATACATGCATTTAGTTTAGTCTATTTATTTATTTATTTAATGAGACAGGGACAGTGCAATATTTGGCACGAAAGATGCATTGTACCAACACTGACCCATCAATCCTTTATTGGCTTAGATCTTCAAAAAAAATCTGCTGGTCTGAGAGCTACATTTGACCCCCAGGCCACAGTTCAGACATGCCTGGTGTGCTTCTCCATACGCATGATTTGAAGCTATAAATCGTGAAATATTTTGCCGAAGGCTTCTCAAACACTATGACAAGAGCCAACCTTCTATGTTTCATAAGTATACAATAGCTGAGGAGGCAAAGAGAGCAGGCTCAATCAAAGGACAGACTCCCCAGCGACCGCCGTCTCCCTAATTGTGGATTCATCACAGACAGAGCAGATCAATATGCCACTCCTGACTCTGTGCATGGCAGAATGATCTGAAGCTTGTCCTATCGGAATTTCTTTACCGACGGGGATTGGACACTTCTATTAGTGTTTGAATATATACAACTGGACCTCGCTCTAGGGCACTTTTAGGCTGTGGAAAAACCCACTAATGACTCCTCTGTCTTTGTAGTGCGAGGATATGAGCAGAAGTACACAAGCAAAGGGTGCTGTGTCCTCTGCTTTCACGCGACCTTGCTGCTCTCCAGGAGTGCCGGCTGTTGAGGTAGCGAGAGAGAAGTCCATGCTATTAAACCTGTGGAGGCTTTTGCAAGAACACTCAGCTTTCCAAATCGCCTCTCCAGAGCTGGGGCGGGGTAATAGTAGCTCTCTGCTAATGTACTGCTGGGTATTCAGGGAACAGAGGGGGTGGCAGCGGGGCCAAGGCGGAGCGAACCAGCCAAAAGTGGATGCAAAATATCCATTGCAACAAGTCATTTAGTCGCGTAATGAGTTTGAACATCGGACATAACCAGGGGGAGCATTAGAGGTTTTTAGATTTCCATTCTTACACATGATCACAAGATTGCAGCCTTCTTTCTCCTCAGACAAATTTACTCCACACAGTGCGTTTTCCAGATGAACGGTGTGAGATGGGAAATGATGGAGCAGCAGCAGTAACACCTTTTCAGTCTGTCAAAAAGTGCGAGGAATCCACTGCTCTGTTCTGTGAAACCTGCTGTTAACGTAACCGTTCTCTTTCCTCACAGTTTCCCTCTTCCTTCTTGTGTTTACATGTAGAGCAGAAGTTCAGACTTGTATTCAAAATGAGGTGTATGAACATAATTGTATTTGGTCAGGTATGCAGTTTTCAGGATGTACCGTTAAGTAATTGTATTAGCAATGAGACTGTTAACGTTACAAGTCAAACAATGTCGATTTAGTGTTGAGTAATATCTCTGTCAAGCTAATGAGATAACTACTGTCCATTATCATTAACGAGTATTTTCAAGAGAACAAACCTGGTTGCTTTCAGTTTGCTCCAGGGTAACTGCACCACGAACACACACAACTAGAAGTGAATGAATAACAATTTAGTGTGACCGTTTAAAGAATAGTTTACGATAGATGTGTTTTTGTTGTACAGTATTTTGTATACACTTTCGAGAAAAAACGTAAATAATAATTTGTCGGTGTAATCCTTCATATTTCAAAGGTAGTCATCTGATCAGTGTTTTAAAGTTTTAAAATTCAAGACATTTCAATCTGATTGAAAATGACTTTCAAATGGAAGTTGAAACATCGTGAACTTTAAAACATTGTCCAGATGACTACCTTTGAAACAATAAAAAATAATCACATTTTGGAAATATAATAAATGTGTTTATATTTAGTAGACTTTAGGGCTATTTTGTTCATCGATTAATCTAACCCTTCTTCTAGATTATTTCAATGTATTGATTACCGTATTTTCCGGACTTTTAGCCGCTCCCCTATATAAGCCGCATTTGCTCTATTTTAAAAAAAACGATAATAAAACAATACATAGGCCGCACCTTTTGTATAGGCCGCAGAACTCTTTCCTTGACTTTTGGCATCGCATGAGCTCTCCCCCGCTGTCCCTCCGTCCCCTCCAGCGTCACCGTACATTCATTGATGTTAAGCTTGCGTGCAGGCCGCGCGGTTTCCTAGCAAGATCGATGGCCTTCAGCTTAAAACTTGCTTCATACGAACTTCTTCGTTTGGGTTCCATAATGATGGGGCAAGAATTTGAAAATAATTTATAGTTGGTAATTTGTCGTCCGTGTTCTATTTGCTAGCTGAATAAAAAAGCAACATCTGCTTCTTTGCTTAACTTTTCTGTAGTTTTGATTCTAATTCCGGTTATTAGTTCGCCCCTAGCGGTGAAAGAAAAAAAACACAGAAAAGCCGCAGCCTCTAAATAAGCCGCATGGCTCAAAACATCTGACAAAAGTAGCGGCTAATAGTCCGCAAAATACGGTAGTTGTTTTGATTGCGAAAGGTTTGTGAGTATGAGACTTTTAAAAAATTTGACTCAGATGCAGCTAAAATGATGTCGCTTGAAGACATCTTGGTGGAGTAGCCTACATTTACAGACAAAACCATTTGTCATCAAAAACACTAAATATGCACATTTCCTGTCATTATGTAATTTTTGCTTCGTCTAACCTCTTCTTTTAGCACATGGCATTGCAGTTTGAGTATAGGACAGATAATAACTATTCAAAGACTAAATAAATTGACAATAATCTCAATAATTAGTTAGTTAGTTAGTTAGTTGGGATTAACCTTTTTTCAGCCCTGGTGTCTTGAACACTTCCCACAGTGTGTATTGATCCTTGAATCCCATCAGAATCTATGGTGCAAAAACACATTGGCGCTGTATCATAGACTGTTGCACTTTAATGTAATGAAAATACACTATATGCTCATACTAAAGTTTATGTATGAGCCCAGCCGCCTCCATCTTTTCTATTTATCTCTCCCTGATACTGTCTGCTTCTGTAGCCGCCTCGATAAGATGGATATTATTCATGTTGCTGGGACGTATTTCCTCAGTCTGATAATCCTGTCTCTAAAACACACACAGCGGAGCAAAATCTCACTCTTTGTCTCTGATGACACAAAAATGGATAAAACGTTATTAATTTGCAGATATTAAACACGCCTACGTGCTTCTCCATTCTCTCTCTTTTTTTTTTTCTTTTTTTTTTACATATCCATCATAAAAACGAATGCAATTATCAATATCCTAATCTATTTGGTGGTCACGTGGTGCAAAAAGTCATTACTTGTGAGCCTTCTTTAATGAACGGATCTAATGGAGTGCAATCATTTGTCAGATTTCCTTCACCTTAGGGGGCTGCAGAATTGTGCAAGTGAATATTTGGAAGAATAAAAAGGGCGAGTTGACGCAAGGGCATAAGTGGTTTTGACATGGCTGATCTGCTTTGCTAAAGACAAAAGAAAAGAGGGCGGGAAACTACTGCCACAACTCAAGAAACTGTACATAAGTATTACGGTATTTGATCATGATAAAACTTATTGAAGTGCTATATTACAGAAAATATCACGATGAACAATAATATTTTAAGATACTGGAACGATAATCCTTTTCTATATAACTGTAAAATGAAATAACCGCACTAAATAAATAGCAGAATGAAACACTTAAGTAGATAGTGTCTATAATGAGTCATATACGTTACTTATCTGCGATCTGTGTACATATTATACAAATTATACACAATTAGAAATGAACTATTATGGTTGTGCGTGCAGACGTGAATACAGGCTGACTTTTTGTATGTTTATGTTTTAAATTTGAGCGTGAAATTGATGGATTTAACAGCAAAAGGCAATATTGGCTCGTGTACAACTATCTGCCCTGTTAATTTTCTTCCAAAAATCAGGAGATGCAAGCACATAATATGAAGCTGTGATGGTGGCAAAATGCAAGAAAAATAAAAATGAAAAATACAAGCAAGAAAAGAAAGAAAAACAACAACAATAAGACGATTATTGTGCAGGCTTAGGTTTTTGTAACTTCAAGAAGACAATATCTGTCAGTGGAGTAAGAAATGAAATGAGGCAACAGATGGGACTGCATGGAAGGAAAGGTTTGCTTGAAATGTGAAAACATTGAAACCAAAGTTGATAGATATACCTTTAACAGTCAGTACAAAATCTACTCAAATTAATATAGTTCTTTTACAAGTGCATTATGTAACTTTTCTGGTGAAAAAGGAAAATCATTATGTCATTTGTGATATTATGTCTGTAATTTTCACTTGCCCAAGATAAAATAATGAAGAATAAATACAAAAATGCAAGAAAGATACATTTAGAAACAAACAGTGGAAGTAATGACATCTCCAGACAAGCAGGTGGCGGAATCTGCACCAGAATGTTACATTGTGCACCTTTAATTCATAGATTTCCTCATGAATTATCCAGTAGATGTTGGAATATCATTTTTTACATTACCGTATAATCGCCGGGTTTAAGTAGGCACCTCTATGCATAAACACACAACATTATGACATCTGAAGGATTGACTTAGAATCGAGGAGGTCCCCCAAGTCTCATAACGCCACCGCCGTCATGCATTATTCACACTGCACGGGATTTGCTGACGTGCAAGTCCTTGGACAGTAGAGGACTTTTCTATAGGACTTTGTTTAAGGCGTATTATGGGACGTGGCAGGATGCTTCAGTCATGTAATCCTGTCTAGCAACTTCCACACAGAGCCGGAAGAGAGACGAAGAGCGTGAGAAAGAGAGTGCAGTGTAAGTGAGGTTTTTGACCATGAAAAGGTAATTACTGAATGGCTTTCCGCTCTGTGTTCCAAAGATCAGAACGGCAATGGCATTTACTGACAACACATAAAGCCGTGAGGAGTGGGACACATACACACACACACACACACACACACACACACACATAGACGCTGCAAGTGTGCAAGCAAAGACAAGTCCGATCATTCATCACAGAGGAATTTTACAACCCGGATAAAACCTCTCACTCATCTGCAGCAGCGCCATCAACCCCCCGACTGGTTCAAAAATCTAAAATAGCTTTTTACTGTCACCAGCAACTACTCCATCCCTTAATCTCTTCAAGGAGATCCATTACCATATTAATAATGAGATGTGAACCGGTCATAGATTAAACTCAGCAATAAAGCAGCCTGCCAGGCACTCACACTGAGTCACTTTAATGGCAGAGTGATAATTATAACTGCATGTGACAGACAGGGCATGTGCATCTATCAGACAGGACGTCCTCCTCAATGTTGTAAATATAGAAAAGTTTGCAGCGATATAAATAGGAGTGGGACAAAACGCTTGATAAATGAAGAGCATCATTGTCGAAGTGAGTGACTTTAATGAGATGAGATTAAGCAAGGAGTAACTGGTATCGCTTTAAAATACGGTTTGTCAGTAGACTATTTATAAGGCGTTAATAAGCACTAGTTAGTTGTTTACAAGCACTTTAAAGAATTTACTAGCAACAATGGACAAAATAAGACTCTTATTTTTTGCCATAGTATGCGTTAACCCCTCTTTCTTTTGGATACCATCTTATTACTCTCTAATTTTATTCTTTACTTATCCTGAGAGCTCTATGGTCCTGCCCAGCTCAGTTTTTTATTTATTTATTATGTTATTTTTCTCTCTTTCTTTGCATAGTTCAGTTTGTTTTATGTATGTCTTAGTAGTTTTATAAACATAAAAATAAAACATCTTGCACATGGTTTATTAACACACCCATTTATTTGTAACATTTATAAAGCAATATAAGCCACATACGTAAATGCTTTATAAGCGCTCATAAACAAATAACTCATGCTTATTAATGCCTTATAAATAGTATACGAACAAATATTATTTTAAAGTGTTACTGTTATTGCAGTCAATAGGATTCTTGGTTTTATTTATTACACTGATTTAACTTTTTTGTTTGCTGCAATGTTGAATGCAAATATCACTGTCTGGATTGTTTGAATTATTTATTTTTATTGACATATAAGGAAAATTGTGACAGATTAGAAACACTAGAAGTACTCCTCACATTCAATACAAACCTTCATTGCTTTCTGGACTTCTTCCATTTAACTTAACTTTCAACAAGGTCTGTACATTTCAACTTGTTTAGCCCTGTGTATACTTTCTAAATTTCCCTGTACCCGCTGCGAAGGAAACGGCCCCAATCTGAAAAAGTATTTGCGAGACGTTTTGTTGGAATAAACAGTTTTTGTCATGTGGATAGCTCAGCAGGGGAACTCATTATTAAACTCTAAAAGCTCCGATATAATATGGGGGAACCGGGTTTACTGTGTGCGACACTAAGCCGCCATTGTGTTCCATAGATTGTATTCTGAGGCTTTGAGTGACACAGTGGTTGGCGTCTAATGTGAGTACACTGCTCAGACGCGCTCAGAGACAGTTTGTTTTCCTTGTTGTATTTATGAATGTGCGTGTGCGTGCTTGTGTGTGTGTGTGTTACAGAGAAAGAAAGCTGTCAGTTTGTCTAAATGAGAGGCGCTTTGTTTCTTCACCACTACACATGTGCCATGCTTGACTTGGAGTTGCAAAAAAACAACAAATGTGAGGCCAGGCATAGACAGACAATAAAACATTTGATTATCTGTGCCAGGAAAACATCATCTGTAAGCAGCAATAGAAAGAACCATAAAGTCAATTTAGAGCATAAAACAAGGGCACTAATGTGGATGGGTTCTGACCATGCACAGCGTCATGTTTGCAGAAAACACTTCAATGGGCTTTGTTCAACTGGTGCTGCTAGTCACTGGGGATTGTTTGTTCATTGCTCATCTTTAAAAACAAACATTGACAATATTAGCTCTTTAACGGATCGCTGTGTTGTCAACACCCTGTTGTTTCAATACATTTGTAATGCGTCTTCAACTGACATTATCCTCATGCAAATCCAGCAGTTTCAGGATATTGCCAAGGCTGCAATTATTAATCAACTAAACGTGACTAGATGACTATAAGAAATAATATTAGTCATATTTAGTTAATATTAATGATTATCTGGACTAAAACCATACAGAAAGACCTTTTTTAAATTACAATTACAGTGGCATTATTAAAACAAAATGTCTAAAGAACTAATGAACAATTTCAGATTTTCATCAATAATACACTTTATTCATAAATATTCTATAGAGACCCTCATAATTATCTTTATTTGGTTGATAATGTTTTTAAGGAGTCTTAATGTACAATAGAAATAATCATTTGACTAGTCGTATACTAAATTAAATATTAGTTGTGCAGCCCTATTGCCTATAACGAACCATATAGAAACATAAACACTGAAACATTCAACAACTTAGTTTTCTAATTGGGATTGAAATACAAAATACAGTAAGACTATTCTCTAAACTAGTGATTCACAGGGACATGGACCCCCAAAGATTTATAGTAAGTCCCCAGGGTTTATTAAAAATGACCAAACTATTATTATGAGGGGAAGGTAATTTATATTGTGACTAATAAAAAAGAGCACAAAACACACAAAAGCTAACAGTTATGTGGTAACTAACGTCCATAACGTAACTAACGTCCGGTTGTTTGCGTTCCAAAAAACACCTTTAACACTTTGAGTTTTGTACAACGAGGCGGTGGGTGGTGGGTGGTCACTGTTCAGGTAGGTGATATGTATGGTTGGTGAAACAAATGTATCCACAGGTAAAATTGGGGTCTTTGAACCACAGCATGTGATGCAACTTGAGGTTTACTGACCTTAAGGAACATAATATGGATGCTTAAGTGATTGGCTATTCTCATATCTTTGTGAGACAATTAACGGTGGGTTCATACTTGTACTTCTTTGGTTCTGGTTCAAGCCCAGTTTAATTCTCATGTCGACTAAATTAGGTCTTGTTTTTGTCCTGGTTTTGCCCTGGCCTTGCCCATGTTTAGCTCCAGATTTAGTCCTAGTTTAGTCCCACTTTTTATTTAGTGTTTTTTTAGTGTGTGAACGCAGCCTACATATCAAAGCGTTTCGTTCCTGTTCAGTTCACATGTTTTTTCCCAGTGTCCCCATACAAACACTAAACAGAACCCAAACTTCAATTATTTAGCACAAAGTCATTCACCCAATCGTCCTCCATCTTACAGTAAAATGGAGGGAGCACGTACCCCCACATCTGGCAGGAGGGGGAAGAATGATTGCCGCCATTAACAACTGTTTGAGTGTTAATGACTAGGAACGGCATTGCACTGATTGTTTTATGATAGACGTGTACGGAAAGCGGTGTTTTTGTTCTGTGGCTTGAGCCTGGCCTCCTCATCAGCACTATTATGTGTGCGCCTCTCAGGAAGTCACCTACCTGTGCCGCCCGGCAGACAGCCACACATGCACGCAGGTCTTTTTCACATTAAAAACAATGAGAAATTAGTATTAGCTGCCCTGCTGCTGCCCCTGCATTAACCTTTGCTGGGTTTTGCTGTGTTGAAGTGCATGGAGTCATTATTCAGGGGCTTTTTCTGGTCGATTTTATGTGCCGAGAGGAAGCCATTGTTGGAGAGAGTTGGCAGGTGAAGCCAGTTATGTTGTGTGTTTAAAGTGCCTCTGTGAGTGAAAATGGAAAATGAAGAAATCTAAAAAGACACACAAAAGAAGGACTGTTGTGAAGGAAACATGTTACACATTGATTCACCTGTGCTTACGTTGCACAGAATAGACTCTTGTCCTTTCCATGAGGGGAGCGTGTATGTTTGTAAGTGCATGTGTGCGTCCTAACCCATCTGCGTCTTCGTAGAGGGGAGTAATTGAGTGGTGGAGGACGCGCCACAGCGCTGCAGGGAGCCAGCTGCAGTTATTGAGGGATGAGCAGTCTGCCTCTGGGAAACCACATCTCTTCCTCACCACTTCCCCTCAAAACAAGGAAACAAGGAAACAAGGCAGTGCGAGGGGGAAAGGGGGTAGGGCGATATTTGGGGATGTGAAACAACAGACAGGCTGTATTTTTTAGGTTATAAAGATTACTTCAGTATGACCATAGAAGTATTTACTGAATAGGGAACATACATAACTAATCCATTGTTTTTTGTGGAAATATAGTATAGTGACTAATGATAGGAGCATGCTTCTTCATCGTATACTCTTCCTTTATGATTACATCTCATTACAATAGCTTTAGTAATATCTTTAGTAAGTACAGCAGAGTCCCACCAATTCAACTTTGAGCCAGGTATATAACTTCATAATATAATTACTGAGTCCTCTTTCTTAAATTACATTACCCAATTGTCTTAAATGAATCTGTAAATTCTAAGTTCAGTTTCTAGTTATTGCATCAAGGAAAGCTATTTAGAACGATAGCTCACTCTGATCCAAGTGGATGTTCTTGCAAACATGAGACAAACAGGCTTTAATCAAATGAGTTTTGTTGTTGTCATATGAGTTTTCTATCTGATTTGCCCACATAAGGCCAATTTGAGGTGCTGTATAATTATACTCAGTTTACAGCAATTCTCTGCTGTTTCATTTCATGAATAATCCAGCATTATAATCAGCAGGAAGGCAAGCTGTGGGCAAATCCACAAACAATATTACCAACCCACACGCATCATGCGAGCAGCACTCTCTATAGTATTAGCGCAGCACATATATGGCCGTGATGAACTGTGACGAGTGATTCCTGACGATTTAAAAACTCCTACACTCAGCTCTGTGTAATGGACTCAGGCTCAAGGGAGAAGCTGTCATTCCATTTATTAATGATATCTCTTCAGCTCAATATCAGTTTAAAACCTTGAAAATGGATATGAGGAAGCACAGGATGAAAGAGTCAAACACTTCTATAAATCCTCCTTTCACTTCCTGGAAATGTTGTTGCTATCAAAGTGCTCTGGAAGACCGCGGGCATGTCTGTAAATCACATGGAGAGAAGCAGAGCTGTTATAATTGCTTTGCAATGCTAGTGATGCCCTGTTGGATTATCTGTGTCATATCTTATTGCTTTTTTATTGTTAAGTGCCCCATAAAAGCAGCATCGATACATGACCATTGATTTGTGCACAGCTGGGTAGGCTCCCAGGCCCACACAGTCGTGCACGCACACGAGGAGCAAACACAACAAGAAAAAGAAGGCAAAAGTCATAAGGATTAGAGGAGGTCCATGTCAGTTTGCGGCTGAGACCTTGCACTGGCCCTTTTATACGGCAAGATGAATAAATATATGTGTCCAGTTGGGCAGGAGGGAACATAGGAGCAAGGAGAGGATAAGGATGGAGGGAACAAGGAAATGAGAGAGAGGATAAGGATGTGTGTATGGATGGGGGTGGAGATTGGAATCCTTTGGGGAGATTACTGCCTTTGAAACCTTCTGTTTTGTTGTTCTTGGTGCTCAGTGAACATGTGAGAGTCTTAGTATGAGCAGTTTTCACTCTCTCACCCCACATCTGACTGGAAATCACACTGCTGTCTTATCAGTGACAGTCTATGTACAGTCTATGTCATAGAGTGTACAGTCGATGTTCTGAGTCTATGTTCTATGTTAAGGCAGGTTAAGGTTTACATGGATGAACACTACTTTGATGCACACACTGGAACCCATCCTTTCTTCAGTCAAAATGTTTCTACTATCAGCTAAATCAGATTTATCAGAACAGGCAATAAGTTATGACAGATTACTTTGTCCTTCTCTTTCTCAACTGAAACCTACTGAATCTCTAATTACTCAAAAGCCATCTGAGCATTACGTATTAATTGTTTTGTCTGAGGGAAGGACATTTTTCTTCCCATAAAGGAGTTGATGTTGTTCGTTACTGTCAGAGCTGTCTTCATTAGAGATAAGTTATGTGCATGTGTGTGCATTCGTGTGCGTGCATTTGTGTGTGTGTGTGTGTGTGTGTGTGTGTGTGCTTCCAGCCTGTATGTGACTGCAGTCATACTTGTCTCTGTCACATCGTGGGCCATCAAGGGCAATCAATCAACACTGTCTTTTTTTTCTTGCAGAGCCAATAAGCTGCATCAATAACTCTACCTAACAGAAGAAAATCTCCTTATGGAAACAATATTTATTTAAATAAAGACTTCACGCTGACAATAATAGTATTCAAATTAGAACAATGTACTGTAAACACAAAGGCCAGGAGAAAATGGAAGCATGTGTGCATTGATTAATGTGTAGCTTTTGTCCAATCGCATTTGCTAACAAAAGGGCACTAGGCAACTGTAACCCATTCACTCCGAATCCCCATCCCCCCTTGAAGACGCCCTACAAAAACGCACAACCAAGACATAATGTCCACATGCACTTCTTCAAAACATAACACTGTAATGTCCTCCCCTCAAGCAACCTTCATTTCCATTAAGACAACACATCACTCCATGGTCTCTATTAACCCAGAGTCTCACTCAAACACCCTAGAAAAAAAGAGGGCCTCCCACTACTGCCATTAACTGTTCGCTCAGACCATTATTTAAACAGAGAAAGCAGAGCGAGTCATTTGGAGCCCGGACATTTCTGCGTTCAAGCCGCAGCTGCAGAGAGGAGTCTGGAAACTGTCGAGGGGCCAGTAAGCGACGCTCCATTGAGTCTCCGCAAACAACACAAGGCAGAAATGAAGCGCTATGGCAGCAGAAAAGGGAAAATGTTTTTTCTCCAAAATAGCTGAGATAGATGGTGCAGAGGAGGACTGACAGTGGAGTGCATGGGTATAGAGACAATAGAGAAAGGAGATGGAGAGAAATGAGTAGAGAAGTTAAAATTTAGCAGAAAACTGATCATTAGCCATGAGCATGTCACTTTTCTGCTATTGGTTTGCCTGAAATAGATGTCATTAAACTTATCTTATTTTCTCGTCATACACTTGATATTGCACTTCTGTACTTTTTGGATCCGGGTGTCTGTCTGCCAAAACGCATTGCCAACCCATACCACAACAGAGTGAGGAGTAATAGCCTTGGGACAAACTTAACTTTTCATTAAATTAAACAGATACTAAGAGAACTATGCAACACTATTCACAATAACAATCTTGCAATGGAAATCTTGAAAACTTTGAACACCACTCTGTATATTAATGCACTGTTGGAATTGTAACTTTTCTGGCGGCGTATTGGTCTCCATGGGGATGTTATTGCTTTGCCTATAGTGCACCTTTAAGTAGTGCTTCTTAGGCTACGTGAGACAAACCCCCATGTTTTTTGGGATGGACAAGTTGGAGATGGAGATAATGCTGCACTCCAGTTGTCTTTGGAGATCAGATTTTCTGAGTTCCGACATGTTAAATCACACTGGGACACACTTACAACTCAGAATTCCTACTTGGAAACTCTGCAACATTTCAGAACCCCAGGTTTATCTGAGTAAGAAAATCAAACATGTCTGTGCCCTGCGTTTGATGAAAGTGTGATATCCAACAATTAAAATATTGATAATCCTTATGTTATTTTCTCTTTAGTCACTCTCCACTGTCGTAAACTTGCAGGAGCAAGTTTATGGTCAATGTTGCTAACATCTACAATTACCTAATGTAAACTAAAAATTCACTTTCAAACGTTATTTTATAACTTCAAAATGTAATAAAACTGTCTGGGTTAATAAACTAAATGAATTGGATCCACATTTTAGCTGATTTGAGCACTTTCTTGGTTTATATTACTTGATTTGAGTCAATCCTGTACTTAAATTGTAATACACTGATCATTGTGTTTCCGACTTGACAAATGGAAGACAGAAACACTGCAAAGCTCCGACCTCCGAGGACGAGTGGAACATGGCATACGAAACACATTTTAATGCATCAATGGACTTGCCTAATGTATCGGATTACAGTTTTAGTTGAAGACAATAGATTTGACATGCAGTAGGTTTAAACTTGGTCAACTCTACCTATACTCCAGGTAAGCCAGGGTCGCTATGTTACACTCCTCCAGCAACACAATGGAAACACGTGACCCTTAATCCATAGCCTTTTCAACTGCTCCTCTGAGTCACATGGCAGCCCCCCTACCTGAGCCATGCCCACACACGTACACCGAGCACGCTGCGTCTCCTCTCCTCAGCACATCATCCACCTCAACAAGAACAACAACGGGGATATTTACAGCCGGGCCCCCCAGGAGACAAGGATTCTTGTCACGAAGGCGGCCCTCGCACACTCCCCTGTAGGTATGGAGTGATGCGAGAGCTGCTATTCTTCTCGTCAACAGGAAGGAGGACGCTGTTGTGAAGGAGGCTCTCCAGGCCCGTTCAAACAATACAACACACCCGGCCTTTGACGTCAGAGAGGTCTTAAAGGCGGGCGACCAAAGGCTGCAGATTAACAGGGGGGCAGACCCTCATCCTGTTGCTAGGAAGCTATAAGAGTCTCATCTTTGGATTGTTCAACGTGCTAAACAGAGCACGGTGGCAGAAATAGGAAACTGATAATAAACTGTTAGTCGGGTCACACAGAGCTCTGCCTTTCACCAGAGAATAAAGCTATTTATGTCCACTGACTGCACAGGGGGCTTGTCATTGAGGAATTGTTAAGGTAATAAAGGTGATTCAAGACCAAGAGGAAAAGATACACAGTACAAATATGGTTGGAATTTAACACCACACCTTCTGTATCAGATAATTCATCAGGGTGAGTCATATTTCAGCCGTACATAAAGTTAGTTGATGTGATAATGCAGTAATAAGTCACTAACAGTAGGCCGAGCAAGGGTTTCAGTGTGATGACGAATTAGCATTGTTGCCGTTTCAGTCTGCGCTACGGCAACACGTAGGTTGAGGAGAGACATCGATAAATCTAAATATTAAATGTGTGGCAGGTACAATATTTCTTCTTAAAAAAAAACGTCATGAAACTTTCATAGAAAAATCTATTTCACTTAAATGACAAATGCAAGATTTTAACTGTAACTGGGTATTTACAGTGAATAATGCAAATATAGACAAGCTAACTCAAGCCAAATTTGAGGACCATTCAAAATGTTTAGTGCTGCAGATAGTCAGTTCAGGAGGGCCGGAAATGATGACTGAACCCTGTTCCTGAACCTAATCTAACCCTAACCTTAACCATTTTCCTAACCATATCTAGTTGTCCAACTTTTACACTCATATTCCTCAATTTCATCACGTTAAATGACTAATCACAGCGGTTCATCCCTTTAGAGCATACTATCTAGCTCAAACCTTTCAAAAGATATAATATTTGTTAATTGCATCACTTCTGAACACTATGGATGAACAGGAAGCTGAAACCCATGAATACACTCTTTGCCTCGCCAGCCTCAATGACTTTCTTATTGTAAAGGTTAGTTGGTTTACCAGATTTTACATCCATTATTGTCCAAAATGTTCACCCATATTCAGCGACATCCCTGATTTCACAATGAGCTCTAACATCGGAGTAAAACAGGCCAAACAAAGCAACAATAAGCATTTCAATTCATACTTTCATAATGTATTATTACATTACAGATTTTAGAGCAACCTTGGGATTTGTGTACACTAGTCTTTTGTTCAAAATGCATTCACTGACAACACAGCTCTTATACATATAGCCCATACCTAGAAAAGATCTTATTTGCAGTGGCCATTGCGTTCTGTCCAGTAAATGCATCGTGCTTAATCATATTAAATCATCCATCTTATCCTCGGGTAAGCAGATCGTCAAGACTAAACATATCCCATCAGCAATAATCGTATCTTGCGAAATGAAAGCGATTCTATTAAGCCAAAGTTATTATGTGCAGCTTCAATGATTTCTTAAAATGCAACTCCTCCAGACCCCGCTCTTTCCAGGTTGGACTGTGGCATGCCAAACTGTACATGGAGTGGAGGTCATCACGCCTGCACGGTCAGCACAACTGTCGCATGTCCACCGTTGCTCAGTGGGAGTGAGTATAAATCTACACCATCTTGAGACAAAATAGCCAAAGCTGCTGACTCCATTGTTACATTTTCCTGCGAGAGAAAGAAACTGTGATGATTAGTGGGGCTGTGCGGGCAAAAGCTGCTCTTTTTCTGCACACCGCGTAGACACCAATTTGCATGCCCTGGTCGTGTTGTATTGATTAGGCATTATTCTAAAACAGACGGTTGACAGAAAATCTACTATCCTTGCATTAACTTTACCATAAACTGAAATAAGCTAACTGGGTTTGATTAATTGCTGCAAAAAGCTTGTCTGTGGAAAATAAAACACACCCAGGAGTCTTCGTCTTAACATAACAACACTGCTAGCCTCTAGGGCTCAGTGTTTTGTGAAAAAAATAATTGTATGTTGATTTTTAAAATAAACATAATGTTTAGAAAGAAAGAAATAACATTAGAATATATATATTTTTTGTCAACTTGCTTTCATATGGAAACAAGATGTCTGCTCCTAATTTGTTCTTATTATTTCATTTAATCCACCACTTAAAGTAGCACCTCCTTTCTAGACTTTACAATCTTGTACTAAACAAGATTTGATATAAAGAACAGAAGGATTTGTTGATATCTAATTTTGAGTCATTAACATTTTAAGTATAAAAAATAAGGGGAAATTTTTACAAATCAGTCAGATCTAGTTTACTCAAAAACAAAATAACATCCCATCCGTAAATTTGTAATATTCAATATGTTAACAAAATAAAGCAAGAAATTTAAAAGTGGACCTTTTTTCAGAATAATGTGCCTTTTTTTCTGCAATTTTGGCAGTTTTTGCACATAAAATGCCTTATTTCAATATGAAAACATGTCATGATGAAAAAGTTTTTTTCTTACACGTATGTGAATAAACTATAGGAAAAGTTTCAAATTGCTATCGTTTTTAATTTAAGATGTCCTTATTCACCTGCAGAGTCTCGCTTTAAAATCAAGATTTGCTTCAGTTGCACATTTTGAACACATCCAGGAGCATTGGCATTTAGACATGTTAATAACGGCTAAACTACAAGAATCACATGCATTTCAGAACCTGTTTAACCAAACCAAACCAAACTAAAGGCTTGTTTGCAGAAACCAATGGAGACGAGATGCGTTGTTCTCTGCAGAGGACATTCTATTACTTTTAAGCAATTGTAGCTTGGGCAAATTTGCAATTTTGATTCAACTGCAATTTTCTCTGGCAAACTTATAAACCCGAGGGGCCCAAACCTTTATCCTCAACAGGCCTAAATGAATACGTATTAGAGTGCCAAGGTCCAAACCCAATTTTCACTCATTTAAAAAGTTTATCCACAAAGAGATTTATGATTAAATTATCTTTGATTATTGTGTTTTTTAGAGGATTGAACCGGTTTGTTCTTCTTTGCAACTATTCCATTCAAATCTCAGCACCCCTCTGTGGGCCAAATTAGACCCTTTGAAAGTTTGGACATCCCTGCAATTGAATAAAGAAAATATTGGTCGACTAAAGACTAAAAGTCCTCAATTAATTGACTAAAAGGGGTTGAGGCGTGATGTTGACTTTCAAAATCATTAGGATCTCATACTGTACTGGTAAACAGCATTTGTCCAGTGCCTCCAGTGCTAACTCACTCCATATAGTCTCTTTTCTACTGTTGTCCGTATGCATCTTTATAATCCTAATAACAACAATTACGGTAATCGACAAATAAAACATTTGAAAAACAGAAAAAGTGAGGATATTCTTGGTAAAAAGTCAGTCCAGTTCAGTTCAAATGCTCATCAATGCCGGGGCTAAACAGCTAGACTCAAGAACAGTGAAAGCGACCATGCTTGAAATATAAGAAGTTACAGTGGCAAATGTAAAAAAGCTGTCAGAACTGTCCGAGCAACTCTGTTAGGTGGTAAAAGTCGACACGTATGCATGGTCACTTTCACTGTTAACAAAATATCTGGCCGAGCGTCAACCAGTTAATCGACTTAACGACTAAAAGTACAGCCCTTCCAAACTAGACTCTAACAAATGATTAAAACTGCTTTCACCAAAAAAAAAGCTTTTAGTTGTGGAAATAAATGTCAACACACACAAGCACAAGTCAAAAGCATTTTGTTTGGAGAGCTCACACGCACACTGGCTGCTGATTTCAATAAGTAACTCGGCTGTGGTTTATAGACCTAATCCTCAGCAGACACGGTGTACAGCCAGCCGTAATCAGACACATAGGTTTGGAAGGGATCTAAAGCGTCCAGATAGCAGCAGCAGCGCCGTGTGGAAACGACATACGGATCTTCCCAATGCTACGGTCTCCAACATTCCTCACCAATCTGGACAGGACATTGAGTGTTTTATCACCACGCAACTCAGCAATTCAGATCAAGCATCAAGCTGTTAACTCCCACAGGGTCAACGATACTTCATGTTCACAAAAAGGACAGAAGAAAACTAACATATAAACTCATATAAATGCGTATGAACTCAACAACTCGACAAGAACATGCAAATTCCAGAAAAGGCTCCACCATTTGAACCAGAGCGCTTACATTCTATGCTGCTAAAAGAGGAACGCATTTTCTGTAAAACTTCTCACTTTCCATCAACATAGCAGTGTGCAGAGTTAATAGAAATTGTATACTATCTGCATTTCATCTCCAAATAATAGAACCAGGAAGAAGTCTAAGTTATGTTCTAATAAAACCTTCGTACGATCAGAAAAATCAAACTGGAAAAAATGATCAACGCTCTTATCTTGTCCCGTCTTGATTATTGTAATTCGCCTCCAACTGGTTCTGAACGCAGCAGCTAGACTTCTTTAACAGACAACAGCATATTACAACCTTTTTAGCGTCCCTCCACGGGCTCCCAGTGCGTTTTACAATTGATTTAAAGATTTAAAGATTTTACTGATCACTTTTAAAACTTGTCTGGCACCAAGTTACATTTCCGGTGTAACTTGGAGCCTTCTCGGTCCGGACTCCTCGGCTTTGGAATGACCTACCTGAGGAGATGAGGCTTGCACCTTCCGTATCATCTTTTAAATCACTTCTTAAAAGTGTGGCCTTCCTTTAAATGCTAATGATGTTTTTTATTATGGTTTAATTTATGTATTGTGCTGTTTGATCTGTTTCTCGCTCTGATTTTATTGCATCCTTTATTTTTATGCTAATTGCAATATAAAATAAATCAATAAAATATTATATAAATATGATATAAGTACAACCTCTTTGAAAAGTACAAAATCTAAGCTAATTGTGCCCTTTTAAATTTCCTAAATCTGCTGCGAAAAAAGCATGCCCTTTTTTTTGACGTTTGCCATACTTTTTAATACGTTTAATCTTTTCTGAAATTAGTTATTTTGGCAACATAAAGTGCTCTTCAATAGTCCATCAGCTCCATTTGCAAATGTAGACTTGGTTTTAGCAAAAGCAGAGAGCCAGCAGAGTTGAAGAGATTAAGCACAAGTACAAGCAATTTGCAAAAATGAAAATAAGAGATGGATTAGAGAAGTGCGTAGTCAGTGTTGCCTGAAGCCTTGTACCAGAGCCCACATTCATCATGTTATCAGCTTTTTGATTCAGGTTGATTGTCGTGGCATGCTCGCCCAATATTTTAATTTCATACCAAATTCTATGTATGCTTTGTACAGTATGTTGTCAAGCAGTGCTTGAATGGCCTCTGACAGTGTTGAAATAAGACCAAATATATTTGCACCTTTTTTAATAAGATCATTTTATTGTTCCTTGTGTTTAATCAGGTTTTGTTACATGTGTTATTATTTTTTCTAAATTGGTCATCGGGAAATATACAGAAAAGATTATATTGAAATGATTGCCTTGAAGTTTTCATTTTGAGTAAATAATCTATTATAAAAAGTAAAAAAAAAAAAGAAAGAAGAAGAAACTGCAAATGGAGCTGATGATAAAATAACCAAAACAAACAAGTACATGTTAACATGTACATTTTTGAGGTTTTTGCAGTCCATTCACTTTTTGTATGAAAGTTGAACCATTTCCAGCAGGTTTTAGATGGATTTCTAAAATATTATCGGATTATTATCCAAAAGCCTTTCCTTTTTGTCTAAATAGCCCTCTTCTACTCTTGGTGAGGCGTTATGCAAGTGTTCCCTAACATAAGTAAGTTGAATCTGGTCTTTGACAGTAACAACACTCAACACTTTATTTTGGCATGTAAAATGTGCACGTTCCAGTAGGTGTCACCCTAACCTGGCTGGGACTTCTTGCCAGAGGTGGAGGTCACGCAGTCAATCTCTCGTTCAGTCATTAAGTCAATCTCTCTCCTCACTGTGGGAGGGTTCATCTGAGGTTCAGGCCTACCCAGCACCCGAGTGTGAAACCCAGTCTGCCTGCCTCCGCTGCACTCTCGGCCCTGGGGAGATCGCATGTTTTGTGACGAAAAAACAGCATGTACTTCCCTGTTGGCCTTCCCGTCTCTGCACAAGGGCACATGTTGTGCGCTTAACTGCTTTGGTGCTGCATTTAAAACATTCGGAGATAAAGATCATTAACACGCTTTGAAGTCTTTTGGCGTACAGACCTGAAAGCAGTAACTGGAAAGAAGTGGTAGTCCTTCTGTGAAAAGAAGGAGAGGAAAATGTTGATTACTCCGTCAGGGCACACTATAGTTCATTTTGTTGTTCTAGGCGAGTGTTATGTTCGTACTTATTGGCCTCAAGCTCTTCAGAAACCAATGACGAGGAGCATTTCAAGGACGTAACCTTTAGTTTGTTTTGCTGTAAAGTTGAACACTGTGGGCATAATTCTCCGTCTGTCTTTGGACCGACTTCCATGGCTGAACCTTGTCATGTGTATTCTTGGGGGCACAGCTGCTTTCACACGTAAATCTGTCTCCCTTTTTTTTTGTGTGCGTTGATAAAGTTGCCATTGACAGTGTGCCGAGAACAGCTTGCATAGCTTGGACAGCTTTACACATAGGAATTTACATGTTCTGGACAAGAGACATATGCCCGTGTCGATTAAATGCAGTATATTAACAGTGTAAGGCACACGTGGCAAGCTCGTTTCAGCTTTGCCACATGAAAGAAGCGCGTGTCGTCGTAGGAGGAACCAAAATCTGACAGTTCACGGACCACTGAAGCGTTTTATTGTTAGGTACAAAAGCAAAAACAGTAGGAATGTCTGTGTTGATAATAAATATGTGTTTGCATGTTTTTTCCAAGCAAGATCTTTCGCACAAAGCACCAACTCTGGCCAAGCAAACACAGGGATATTTTGCAGAAATGAAGGCAATTATTTTGAGATGCTGAAATCAATCTGAATTTTGATGAGAGCAGTTCAATTTATGCTGTTTTGATAACGTGTAATTACATCTTTACGCGTCGGTTTACAAGAATAACAAAAGATTGTAAGATAGGGCTGGGCAATTAACCAGATTTCTAACGATCAAATGTATGCTTTGGCTTTTTTTTAATTGAGGTTTACAGTCAATCTTCTGCTTTCTGTTAATGGCACCGGTTAAAAATCTGTCTCGTTTATGATCAAGTTGTTTTTAAAAAGAAAATCTAAAATTGTTTCAAAAATCGAGCAATATGAGGAAAAACATTGTAAATCTTTATTTTTTCTTTCTAGTCCTTTTCTAAACTCAATGTATGTAACCATTGTAACTGTATAATCTATAAACCTTAACATTGGGCATGCACAGTGCCCTTTTCCTATCGCAAAACGCAAATCATTAACCAACCGAGCAGCAACATTTTCAGCCAGACAATTGGATATGGCGCAGTCTGTCTTGCGCTTTCTAAATTGTTATTTTTGTTAAATGATCAATGAGCAAATGTCAGATCAAATGCGAACTGAATTACAACATAAATCTGAAGAGAAGCGAGTCTGATAGTCAGGTATAAAGCAAACACTCACTCTTTCTCATACTGTGTAACCAAGAGTACACTGTAACTTCACTTTAGAGGGTCAGAGAGAGAGAAACACACCACACAGGAACATAAGAACCATAGTTTGAACACTTGAATCCAATATATAAATAAGGTAAAGGCAAGGCAAAGGGTTTAAAGAAAATTCTAAGCTTTGATGTAGGATTAATCACATACAGAAGCACAGATGCCGGGTTTATTTTCTGCATGTATAAATGGTAAAGCTGCAATCACTGCGAGTCTAAATCAAAATTGTGTTTACGCCGCTAAGACATCTGGTAAACCACTGCTTCACACATGCAGGAAAAAGCAACACAGAAGTTCATACCAAAAGGAACCACAAAATAGCCTGAGCACAAAACATTTATACAACAACGTGTCTGAAGGCATTTTTTCTTTGCTTGACGTCGTTTGGCACGTTTTCAACCATAAACTGCTTGAACCATAAGCCAATTATGAAGCACGTTTGTCACTCAAAGATGAGAGGGGATTAATGAATGCTGGAGCTGCTGTTTACAAAGGGCTGCTGCAAAAGGCGTTCCTAATTGTATGTTTGGTTTGCATTTACGCGATTTAAAATTGGTACTTGTCCCTTACGATTAAAAAGGTAATAAATAACCATTTACAAAAACTACATTGAGGGAACCAAACAGTGATCAGCGATCTGACCATGTCACTACCCTAAACAGATAACTAGACACAGATAATCTTACCAGGAAGAGGAAGTTATTCAAGTAGTGGTCCAAGGAATTACTCAAGTAAGAGTAAGAAAGTATTTGGGGAAACTAATACTCAAGTAAGAGCAACTGTCTGGACGTAATACACGATTTATAATTTGAAGTTGATTTAACTGAACAAATTCATATTTGAATGAGCGGTGCAAGAAACACAAATGTTCAAGTTATTTAATATTGTCAAGAGAAGGTTTTTGTCACTTAGACTTACTCACAGTGGGAAAAGGAACCGGAACTTTTACATAAGTAATAGTACTGTTATTTCCCAAAAATAAATTCTGAAGTTAAAGTATGAGGTCTGAAAACTACTCTGAAAAGTACAATTTCTTCAAAAAGCTACTCAAGTAAATGTAACATAATAAATGTAGCAGAGTAAATGTAGCAGAGTAAATGTAGCAGAGTAAATGTAGAGTACTGTCCACCTCTGACAGTCATGTATTTACTGTAAATACAAAGACACACAGATACACAGAGATAGACAACTTTATTCTTGAAATTCCTTTGGGTGCATTTTTCTGCTGCTGCCAAGAATGTTCCACAGTATGACATTAAACTATTTATCCCACCAGGCCAGATCTGTGTAGAGGTGATGCCACTCACAGTAAGAATAAGAAGATTTTTTTTTAAATTATTATCTTTTTTTCTTTAACCAATAAAAACATGTGTAATTGAATAAATGTAATTGTTTAATACCAAACTGTGGGACATTCCAGACAAACCAATAACCCTTTATAAATCAAAAGCGGGACACATCCTAATCCGACTGTCTGCATTTAGTTAATTAATCGGCCGGTCGTGTTATAGTCGACTGACAACACTATTTGCTTTTGGTTATAATACATTTGGACGACTGCAGAATGAAGAAGAGTGAGTCATCTGAAGATTAAAGGACCATGAGTTTAATCTGCCTTGTACATATACGGTAAATACACAGTTTTCTATTACGTTTGTGTATAAGTAGTGCAGTTGTGGTCGTGGGAGAGCAGTTTGGGGTCAGATGCGGTCAGGTTAGAGTGACTTTTGATAGTGCCAAGCCACGCCTCCTTTTTAGTCGACCAATCGATCAACAGGCAAGTCGAACAAGAATTTCTTAAGTCGACTACAGCGCTACATCCTGATCAAAGTGAAATAATAATGACATTAGTTGGACAGCCAGAAGTTAAACTGTTTACACACCTCTGTATCACACTTCTCTTTGGTTGATTTTAATGTATTAAAACCTTCCAAAACGGTGCCATTCGAATCGCTTATGGAAACATGTTGAATTGCCCTTTATGCAGCTCATTAACTGCACTGCAAAAAGCAACATAAAAATACAGTCTTGAATTTAGCTAAAATTGTTTGTCATGCGTATTTCTATGTACAACCCCAGACAAAGTTCACACAAATGTCTTTTACTCCAGAATATTTAAGTCCAAGTTTTGGCAGTACATTGCATCTTTAAAAGTCTGCCTGAATCCAATATCAAGGTTGTGTGACTTGTGAGTAAACTGTATTGTTGGACTCATGAAGGCCTTATAACACCAGTCACTTTAGTAACTTATGACAACAACACTTTATCTATCTGCACTGCTAGTTTGCACTCTTGTTCTGATCCTGCTGTATATTTATATAAGTTTATTTCATTCTTACATGTATTTTTTGCATGCCTTTTGTTGATCAGATTTTCTATTTTCATTCATTCATTTTCTACCGCTTGTTCCCGTTAGGGGTCGCGGGTGACTGTAGCCTATCCCAGTGCCTTTGGGCCTTAGGCGGGGTACACCCTGGACAGTGGCCAACTTGCCGCAGGGTTAGATTTTCAATTTTTACTATTATTATTCATTGAGTGCTTTTTGTGCATCCTGTAAATATGATTTTTTTTTTAAAAGTTATAGCAGCTGCGTGCATTCTTTACATTAGAACACATCACACTTCTTTAAAAAAATTTCCTTAAGTTTTTGTGCGTGATCTGCAAAAAGTATTTCATCAACATAGTCTTGAATTGAGTATTTCTCCGTAAAATATAGACAAAAAATAGCTCCTGAACTTCAACTTTGAGTCCAAAGTTTGGGCAGTACGTTTTTACATTCTGCAAGAAATAAAGATTGAAATTGTGATGTAAATGTCTGCAATCAAGTTGAGTAAACTTTATTGATGCAACTCAATGCCGTAGCAGTGCTTTTTGTGCATTTTAGAGCAACTGTCTGCATTCTTTTATGCTATTATTTACACTTCTTAACAAAATGTTCCATAGTTTTTGTGCAGTTTTGTCTACCATCGTAAACCGTTCTTGGCAACACGAGACAATCAAACCGCGGTTATGATACAGTAGTGCTTTGTAATAGGCGCCTGGCAACGACGTGCACGGATCATTTTGTCGTCTTTGTTCTGCGGCGAACCGTTCTTGTGCATTTGAAAGCTCATTAAAGTACAAAGTGTGTGTTTTTTTATGTGTACTCTCTGACACTGGCAGACTTTAACCAGCTGATTGCTCTTTACAACATACCACCACTGTTTAACTGGGCGCGCGCGTGTGTGTAAGCAAACACACACTCAAATCTGTGAGTTCCCAAAAGCTGGACAAGCTTTTGAAACGAACCTTGACAAAAAAGAATTAAGAACCAAACTAAATCTAATCCGTCGCTGTCAATTGGCCTGTGCGTGCTTCACAAATGTGCGCTCAATGCTAAAGATGCAAATAATGTCGCTCTATAAACTTTTCCACACAATTTGTTTACCACGGCATGGATTCAAAACAAACGGCACAAAGGCGAGCACAGTGTTCCTTTTCATTTGTACCCAGAGACAATCACAAGTTTAAAAACATTAGAGAACGCCTTTGTCCTAATCAGCAATCTTCCGCTTGTTGCATAAACATTTTTGTTCTGTTTTTTTCAAGTGCAAGGGGAAATGTTTGTTCGCGAGGGTCGAACGTTGCACAGAACTCATCACAGACTCTCTAATTGGAGCTGAAATAGGGCTCCGATGTAAAACCCAAATTGAAAAGTAGATGAAAACGGGTGGATAACAAAAGCTGAAAATCAAAGCAAAAAATAGCTGTCCTTAGATTTAAATTGTAGACTCCAGAAAAGGGTTATTTGAATAGAAGCTGAATAGAATCTTGTATGATTGAGCATATAAGATAGTAATAGTAAATACATTTGATTATTTTTATTATTATTTACAATGATGATTTTTATTGTACATTTAATTTTTTTAAATGCATTTTAATCCAAATAAACGTTGAATTATGATGATTGAAAACCACCATAGAGATAGAGAATATTTGTGTGTATTTAAGTGTATTTTAGATGAAAATAAGTAATTTTTTATAATGTTTTTAACATTTTGATTTCATAATGACACTGACTTTGATATAAAAGGTGGTTTAGAGTTCGTACGGTTCAGTTAACGATTCCGATGTTCAAAATACGGTTATTTTAATAGCGGACCAGTCATGATTACTCTAATGAATGGTTGCACTGGCCCAAGCTGTGATAAACTCAGCTCAGCCACTGCAGAAAGCTAAATGAATCCAACTTTCTCTCACACTTTTGGACAACACAGACTTTGATTGCACACTTAAAGCCGCCGCTTGAACAAGGAAGTCTGGTGATTCTCGCAAAACTCATTTTCAACAAAGTTATTTCCCACGCTACTGAGAAGTCCTTTATCTGTTCCACATCCTGCTTTGCTCCAGCGCATACCTCGCAGTTCACGTAAGACAGAACGCAAACAATACAGTAATCTGCTTTGAGACAAGACCGTTTTATCTATTGGTGGTTTTTCAGGCGACATCAGAAAAGGCGTCTCTCTCTCTCTCTCTCGCTCTGCTCTGTCTGGCTACTTAGAATTGAACTGAAATGCCCAGGGGAGGCGCAACGGCCAGAGCATTTATTGCGTAGCGTAAATCGGATATTTCTGATCACATCTGCAGGAAATAGGAACATGATTCATTTTATTTGTGTAATTTAGGATTTTCAAATTTACTGACTGTCCCCGCAGATGCCCCGGAGTGTCTCCTCTCTGCCGCACACAACAGCGGAGGAGGTTGACTGGCAGCTCCTCGCTCCCCAACGACCTGCAAACAATAAAAAATAAACATTCAGAGCATATTTTATTATTGCCTTGATATCACAATGCTTCCGTTATGATTTCCTCTCTCCTGAGCGGAACAATATGTCGGGTCATTTGTATTCTGAGTGAGGTTTGCAAGTGAAGGTTGTCGAACCGATAAACTTCATCAAATTATGAGATTGATTCATTGGCAAGTGTACTTTCTGTGTACAGGTCCTAAGCTTGGACACAGTACGACGATACAAGTACAAATTGTGACGGGATGGATGCGACAACAGGCTGTTTTGGTGAAATTGTGAGTAGAGATGCAACAATAACCGGAATAATGTAATATTGCATGGTCAAAAAAGTCTCAATAATATTGTAGGTTCTCAAAATATATCAAATTCTTTGCTTGAATGCATTTTTTTTCTTCCTCAGCAACAGTTAAGTCAAAAACAGGGAACTACATAGACCATGATCCTTTGCTCCATACATGAAGTTATTAAGCACTTTTATATGTGAATTAATTGACAATATTGCAGTAAATACCTAAACATATTGTGAAAATATCATACTGTGAGATGATTATTGTGAAACTATTGTACCGTGAGATTAGCATGTAGTTACATCCCTAATTGTGAGTCAATGCTTCTTAGAATGTGGATTTTCCAAGGATATCCCAAGGTAAGGTGCATTTTGAACAAGTGCACACTCTTAATGCAAAGTTGAAATACATTAAAATATGCATTGATGTCGGTTCAAACGTCAAAGCAACATTAATGTCAGATTCAGCATTATTTATTATACTTTAGTAAATATGATTTTTTTCTTGGATACCTCACTTGTCTCAAATGCCTGTGGTTCCTCTTGTGTAATCAGACTTCTACAAGAAAAGAAGAAAATACACACCACATGTTAAACTATAGACGTATCAATAATGGCTGCTAATAAAGAATTGATTGTATAAAGGAGACACGCAACAAAGAACCCCAGGCAGTGCACTTCGCTGTAGGCCGCTTCAGGGACATGCTGGTGGTTTGGTTGCGGAAGAGTTGCATGAATAAACAATGCAGCGCTGATGGGAAAATCGCATTACTTGGTGTTTTAATGCTAAACAAATATAGGTCTGCGCTCCCCCGTGGGCCTCCAGGACCTGATTTTACGCCTGTCCCGCGGTTACATCACCACTTCAGACGGAACAGTGGTCAGCTCTATAAACGCACAGTGCGGGCTCCGGGCCGTGTGACATACTTTAAACTCAATGAGTAATTTCAGAACTCAAAGTCATGTACAGAACCAACAAAGACGGTTTTTAAAAGCTTATAGGATTTAACTGTGGGATGGCGTTTTGTTGTCGGTTGTCTATTCTTTCTTGTAGCTATTATTCAAAAGCAGCAGAATGTAGGCACTTTTATTTTGCTTTTAAATACATTTCTGGATTAGTGAAGAGTTGTGTGGTGAAATTGCTTTGCTCAATGCACGGACACCACGCACACGAGTCTGCTCTGACCTGGTTCGTTTCGAGGCTGCTGTGCTGCTCATGTTGCTGCTGCATTTTGGGTAAATCACAGTTTACTCACATTTGTGCGAGCCTGTGTAATCCGATTCTGCTCCACTTCATTCTGTGCAAATCTAGTGGTCGTCCCCGCATCCGACAGCAGGGGCGCTGTGGCTACGCACAGGCGTGACCAGGCGCACGCAGATCCATGAAACACTCCACCAGGAAAAGGAGCTCAAAAGTTGTTCCTTTCTTTCATGCAAATGTAAAGCCATGCGCAGCCAAATGGCAAGACTTCTTTTTTAGTTTGGTTTTCAGTATTTGGGGAATTGTATTTTCAATTAAACCATTCCATTCAATTCGTTTTATTTATAATATGGCTATCCATAAAAGTATAATAAGAGGGCGAAAATACATATATATTAAATATGATGCAAGCTTATGGATCCATGAATCTACTAGTTATTTTGGCAAATGCATGCATTTTAAACAAAACTGTTTCATTTTTAACTACATACATTGCAGCCTATGCAATTGCATAACAAAGATGGATTCGTTATTTCAAAATAAGATGCTCAACAACATATAGGCTGGTATATGACAAAAGCAAACAAATGTTGTGCAAACCATGTGAATTACATTCATGCTATGCTCGTATTGTTCTCACTACGTCTGATGCTTTTGAGGTTAAACCCAACAGTTTATGGGGCAATTGAATTAATATATTGGATATTTAATGTAGGTAAACAATGTTATTCTTTGCAGCTTTGTATACTATTGAATGTAAAAGCGTATTAAATCACGGGTACATTCAAAAAGAGAAACATAAAAACCTCAGCTCCTTGGCTTGTTTTATTGGATAATTGAATAACGCAGGCTGTCATGTGTTCCTTCAGGGGGCGGCACCATCGCTGCGCATCGACTCCATCGTCACTCGACTCTCTCTCGCCGTACACCAAACTGCGCTCTGACCACTGCAACTTTTGCAGAGACTCCTCACTCCACAGACATGTCGCACAATAGCTGAAGTAAACCTGTCACCCCCGGCTCGTCATCGGAGCGTCCGCAGACACAAACACGGCTGGAATATGCGCACAGAACCTCTCCTCTCCAGCTCTCCTCGCATCGGACCGGACGCGAGCGCTTGGATATGAATTGCGAGCTTTTTTGTCACTAATGAACTGGGCCAGTAATGCAGGAGATCGCGGCGACACTCTCATCACCAGCGTCTCAAGATGGCAGATTTTTATTGAGTTTTGAGCGTAAATTGCGCTGTATTCCTTTGCCATGAATCACAGAAACCCTTGCACCGATGGCCCCTGTATACGAAGGTAAGACCATCCTCGCATCGCACCGCGCACTCCCACTGAACACACTGACTGATGCCGTCCGTATCAATGCGAGACTGGCTCCGCTGACAAGACAGATGCGTAATCACACCGCCTCGCATCTCTGTTCGTACGCGTAATGTCGTGCCAAACGTGCCGAGTTCGTGGTCCATTCAGGGGATGCAGGGGTTTCCAGTCACAGTTTAGGTGAAACCCTTGTGTCACGTTACGATCCCAGACTGACTGAGTGGTCGTGTGCGCGTAAAGCAAGCTCCCGTAACGCTCCAAAATGTTCCCCGGGTAAGGTCAAAGATTACCCACAGAGCCACGCACACGTTTACGCACACCTGGAAATGCCATGTTTTGCGTTTGGCTGAAGTGATATCTGTGGGAAAGAGCGAGCCCGGGCAACGAAAAGGGGGTCTGTGCACCGGTCGACTCGCGAGTGTCGCCTGCTCCATTCACTCTCTTCCACCTATCGTTAATCGTCTCCCAACCGCGGGCTGACTTTACGTGTTGCAGCACCGCGCTCGCGTCGATGTGAATTGTTTATTATTTGTCTCCAAAAAAGCACGGGGTTTCCGCTATGGCTGCAGCATTGTTGGTGTGACAAATCCAATTGTGGGATCAGCGCTGAAGCCTGCGCGTCCCCCTCCGTTGTGTCGGTGCTGTTCAGGTGCTCGCCGTGGGAGCGTAAAAGCACACAGTCTAATGATGTGTTTGTTTTTAATGTCGTGCGCCACTGGTCAAGGTGGGCTATACATGTGGCGACTTACAATACGCGCGTGGTCCCTCCGAATAGAGATGAGAGGATAAAGTATGATTGAATAGGGACCTTAGTGCCCGGCTTATCCAATTCAGTTAGAGCACATTTTCATTTTCTCATGTAGAGTAATCATTGAGAAATATGCTTTTTTTGGGAGAACAGCTTGGCATGTTTAGTTGCCTTTGTGATTGGGACAACTTAGTGTGTTGCTTTGCACTTTTTGTTGTTGTTGTAAATGCATTATACAACTGTAATAATAGTGGATAAAGATGTACGTGTCAGTATTTGACCAGTCAGAGCAATCGAATCTGCATATTTAGTTGAATTGACATCACACGTGCAGTCTGTATCAGTTCCTATTAATATCAAATGTTCCTGATGAATGCCCCTGTAGAACTATCACAGTCATTTTTTTTTTTTTTTTCATTTGGTACTACTGTTTTAGCGCAGAGCCATTTGCCTGAGTCTCCTGCATTTCAACATAAAAAGAAAAAAAAGTTGAAACGAGACTCTGATGTAAAAGGTAATTAGTGTAAATTGCATTCCCTGGCTTTTCTCCCCTCCACCACAGAGGACAAGAAGGGAAGAGAAAGAGGCGGCAGGGGGAATTAATTACCTTGCCTGTCCTCCTGCGCGCTGGAGTGGGCTGTTACACGGAGCAGTCATGGAAAGGGCCAAAGTCTCCGATGGAAAATAGGTCTGGGGGCCCTTGACTTGGAATGAGACCGGCTATTATAGTGATTATTCAGCCTTGACTATGGGGAAACTAATAATGTAAAGATGTATGATGTACTACTTCTTCCTCGGGGTAAAAGTTGTGTGAGGGGAAAATAGGCACAAAGGCACAGAGTTGCGAAATGTAAATAAAGGAAAGGTAAACTGTTTATCACATAGAACTGAGACTTTTATCTTTGCATATGTCATATTTAATGGCAGCCAAGGCAATAAAAGACTGCAACACATGTTCAATGGTTAAGTACAATAGATAAAACTTCCAAAATGAGTGTACATAACATATTAGGATTTAACATTTGATTCCTACATTGTCAAATGCAAAAGGAATTTAGAAATGTATTCCAGAAACAGTCTGTTGTGAAAGCTACGTTGATTTCCTCGAATTTTATGGAGTTTGCATCGAAGACTTATTGCATTTTAAACATTTATACAAGTGAAAGTGGTGGTCATCAATCTTGCGCTTTCCTGTTTTTATTTACATTACATGTGTCCTTCTGGGCCGTGTGTTTTAGCCTTGGGTTGTGGTCCGAGGGCTCAGGGACTCTCTCTCATAACCCACACTGACACCTTGATGGATGCGTGATGAGCAGAGCAGGTCCAGCTCACCCCCAGCTGTGGAGAAGCTAATATTCAGCTGGTGCCAAATCTCCTGCCTTCCCCTGTGACTGGACAGGTTTTGTGGGGTGCTCATGCATGCCCACACGTCTGCATGTGTCTGTGTCAACTGTCCACAAGTGCCACTTTCTGTTAGCAGGACTGTCCTGCTTCAGGATGGGAACTATTCATCTGGCACAAGAAGGTCTGCAACTGCAAAGACGGTTCAGTTAAGCTCATTTTGTCATGTTTTTAGTAGGAATACTGCAAGCTTTGCTACTTTGTGTTGAGAGCTGCCAATGACAAAGAATTAAAAGGTATGAATCTGTGGCATTGTGTTTTACTATGACAGTGCATAATCAGTATAATGAAACACTCACAGCGTCTACTAAATAACAAACAATAGATTGCATGGTGTGTTTTGTCCGTCTGTAGCTTCAACAATAAAATGAAAAGGAATTATTCCAGTTACTATTAATAAGCCTGTTTGTTTTCCACAGCCACTGAGTCGGAGTGATGTGTCTCTATAAGGCCTCATCCTACTTACTTTTTAGTTTATCGTTGAACAGTTCTAATCAAACAATTCAAATGAATGACATACTTTCTAAAATAAGGACAGTAACAATATTTATCTCGATGATGCTGACACATTGTATCTGAATAGAATTACCGAATCTGAAATAAATCGAATTCTGTATTGAATGCATAAACACAGTACATGTAAAAGACATATACAATGTTAGAAATGTTTCCGTGTATAAGTAAAAGAAAACCAGAAACAAGTGAAAGACATGGTGCCCTGATTTTTTTTGGGAAATTGCCTTCGACTTCTCCTCTCCTCCCACTTCAGCACACGCTTGTTTGGAGCCATTTGATTGATATCTTCCTCACAGGGCACGACCCGGCTCACAGTCCAAGGTTGCTGCTTTTAAAACTTTGATTAGAATTGCAGAAAGAACTCAGGGGGCCACAGCAGGGTCATACCTCTGAAGTCAGGACAGCGCCAGGGGGAATGCTGCTCCAAAATCACATGTGAGAGTCCTGAAAATGTGTAGATGTGGTCAAAAACACACACAAATTGTGAAAATACAAACAAAAACATACATTTGAGGCAATGTTTTCAGAGTTGCAACTCTGTGTTACTCCAAATGCATTTTGACATCAAACACGGGGCTGGAACTAACCAATCAATAGAGAGTGAAGGCTAAAAGAAAGACTCATTACTGACGGAGAGCAATAAATCATGTCAGTAACAGGAAATAGTAAATGCAAATGAAGTTATTCTAACATTACAGTCTCAAATCTACATGATATAATCAAGATTTCAGCTTATCTTAAATATTATCAAATGAGAGCTTTTGTAAGTTAAAAAGAATCAAATTTCTCATAGATGT
The DNA here is from genome assembly GCA_015082035.1 of Chaenogobius annularis. Classification (NCBI taxonomy): domain Eukaryota; kingdom Metazoa; phylum Chordata; class Actinopteri; order Gobiiformes; family Gobiidae; genus Chaenogobius; species Chaenogobius annularis. The sequence continues at coordinate 1,336,465 of BJKM01000110.1, read as the reverse complement.
CACTCAGTGTTTAGATCTTCTTTCACTTTTCACTCGGCACCTGTTGTTTGTAGAACCAGGGCATCGCCTCATGGCGTGTTTAAACGGCTCAGAGAAGGGTTAAAAATGCTTATACTGTCTTTCACAACTATCACTTTTACATTATTCAATGCTTTCTTTCCAAAAGGGAAGTGAAAGCTTGTGTTTGGGGGGGGGGTTGTGTGTGCTATTGATTCGCTCTTCCTTTTAGTAATAGAAGATGACGGCTTTGAGCTACAATGTGAGTTTTGTGTTGAAGGGCGGTGTGTGGAGGGAGTGTGCGTGGGGCTCTGTGATGTGCTGAAATAGTTCACAGGTGTGATCTGAGGCCTTTGGAAACAGAAGGGGGGAGGTGAGGGAAGAAGGACATCAGCCTGAACTGAAATGACAGGTTCAGAGAGGTCGCTTTGACACAGAGGACCAGGACGGACCAGCCATGTGAGAAGTAGCAGTAGTGGTCATGGCCTGGGTTGTTATTCCATTTGAACACACACTGGTTGACTTGCATTCTTCATCATCTGCAGTGATGACTTGTTACTTGAATATGTTAATATCGGGATAATACAATAAATATCTTAAACTTGCCCGATGTGTCCTGGAAGATGCTTTTTCTGTCAGACAAGCTTGATTAAGTGCCAAGTGCAAGAAAAGACCCAGACGCACTGACTATGATGGTGAACACAATACTTCATACTTCTGTAGACGTGTAATGGGCACTGGTCGTCTCGCCCATAGTTCAGATGGGCGTGATTGACAGGTGGATTAGCCTAAATGTTACTGATATAGCCTCCTCTGGTTCTTGTGCAACTTGCCTGATCTCGTCAGAGCTCGGGAAGCTAAGGGTCCGGGACTGCAGGTGTCGTAGTGGGACGGACGGGGGCGGTAGTGCATATTTGTCGTCGTCGTTATGTCCTTGGGCAAGACACTTCACCCACTTTGCCTCCAGAAGAAACAGGAAAAAATAAATGTTTTTTTTTCTTGTTTGTTTTAGTTTTTTTTGTATGATTGGCATAGAAGTGAATCACTTCTTTCCTGGTACAACCTGTTGAATTGATCCAAATCCGGGACGGGCACATGCCACTGGATTAAATAGACTGGGTTATTGTTCCATACAGTAGGCCATACAGTTTAGTTTCTTGTAAGCCTTATCTTTAGTTACATAAAAACAGATCTTTGGCCTGGCTCGGTTGCTTGACCACATCAGATGCTGACATTAGTAACGTTTTATCTTGGTGTAAGAGGAGGCAGTTTGGGTTGAGCCTGAGGACTGCTTACACAAGGCCTTTCCATGTTGGTGCTGCGTACATGCATGGCTCTTTCTCTGCTGCGTGGTTGTGTTGTGTGCGCTCTGTCAGCTCGTGTGGAACAGCTGTATCAGACTGCAGCCTCTGAGGAAACCCTTGTAATGGGCACGCCGCTTTAGTTACACGCTCTCTCTAAAGCTTTTTATATAAGGACATTTGTGCTGCTGCCGCTTGTAGAACAGCCATTCATTTGAAAAGACCTCACAGTAACCACATAGTTTGTGGTGGAAGTGTTGAAAAATGCTGTCGAATTCGTTTTTTTAGCAACTGTTTTGAGAAGTAATCATTGGCATTTACTTTTTAATTCAGTATTCGAATTATTTGTAATAAACATGTCCCTGCTGTTATGCAAAATAAGTTTAAAATAAAACAAGGAGGATGAAGAGCCTGTTTAAAGAGGAAGCTGAGGCCTTGATGTAGAACTTGTAAAACCAGTAAAAAGCCTCCATTGTCTCAGAATTGAACCTTCTAGTTGTGAGACAAGGCTGTTAACATCTTTGCCACCATGTTGTAATCAAATGTATAGCTTTAGAATCCTGGATACCTGCTCCAGAAACAAAATGCAACAGTGACCTGTGAGATTTGAAGGCTATATTTGCTGAATGTGATGCAGACTTGTGTGTAGCATCTGTTTAACAGCACAGTGCGAGTGTCGATACCTTCTGACTCGCTGCTTTGATCTGCACGGAGCCACAGTTCAAACAAAGGTTCACATTTTACTGCTTCTTTACATCACACCTTGTGAATAAAACCTCTTTTGTTAACTTAAGCAATAATTACACTCAGTTCTCTCCAGTCCCACATAAAGGGCACTTTGTATGTCTCAGCGTCAGGACGTTTTATTAATATGTGATATTGTAGAGCATGATCTGCGTTTTACTCGCATACCATTAATTGCAGGCTCACTTCACAATCTCTCATCATCCGCCAACAACCCCTATGATACCGCCCGTCTCCGCCTGCACTGCTCCGCCCCACCCCCACCCCTGTCTCTTATCTGCCCCTCCATCCCGCTCTGTTTGGTGATAAGCCCAGAGAAAGAGGCCACTGTCCGGCACACATGCTGCCCATGTGACAGTACGACACTGCAGCCATGGCCAGATTGAAAAGTCCATATGTGTGTGTAATGGAAGTGGCTTTGCTGGTGATAGAGATGTCACCATATCAAATTATAGTGAGAAAAACATTAAGATTTTACTATTTTTAGCACCATGTCCAAACAAATGTGGAAAAAGTCCTGACATTTTCTTTCATTCCTCTTGTCTAATGAATTAGATTTCCTCAAAGTTTCTAAATGAGAAATTGATTAATCATGACATAAACAGCCAGATAGCACACCAACTTATTTTTGCTTCTAAAATTGTGAAGATTATTATACTTTTCAGTTCTCATGACTTGTGACTTGAATAATAACAATTAAAACTGGGCTTCTCAATTTTATTCTTGTTCATTTGTTTGTTTAATTGGGTCCCCATTGGCTATTCTTTCTGATGTCCACATCTGAAAAACGAATTAAATACAAGAGCATTGCATAAAATAAAAATACATTTTGGAAAGATACACAATTTAGAAGGCATACAAGTTAATTAGTACGTTTTTGTTTTCACACTAAGAGTACGTTGTAAAGTAGGGCTGCTAGATAAATCGCAGTCAAATTTAAATTGCAATTTGAATGGCAATGATCAATTCTGCATAAAAACTAACCATGTAGTTTAGATCCTCAAAAACCTTTTCAGTCTTTGTGTCAATTAATCTGTACATGTTCAAAATGTAAACTTTGCAAATCTAATCGCAGTTGCAATGTTTTTAAGAAAAATTGCAATTCGATTTTTTCCCAAATTGTTCTATTATAAAAGCAGCACTTATCTATCAGAACCCGTAAATAAGAGCTGGAAGCAGAGTTTGTCTGTGCGTTGGTGGTCCTCCCTTGTGTCACTTTGCCATCTGAAAAAAGCTGTGCGCACGCCTGGAAATGTACTTTGTTTGTTTGTATATTTGGATCCCCATTAGCCATTGCCCAGGAGTTCACATCTAAAAAACACACTATAAAAAAATAAGAATAAAAATACACACAATTCAGAATAGATAAAAGTACATTCAGTGTTTTAGCAAAGATTATGTCGTAAAAGCAGCACTTTGTGACAAAATCAGACTGCTGTGCGCTGATGGCATTAGAGATAGAAATATTATTTTATTCATCCAGAACCTGGAAGTAAGAGAGGTAAGGAGGTTTGACTTTTGGTGCTTCGCCCCTGTGTCACATCTCCTTATGAAAAAAAAAAACAGCCCTTAAAGCCACGCACTTGCTAGAAAATTCATGCATGTCAATATATTAGCGGTTGCGTCAAAAGGTTTGTGCGGGATAGGAACTTGTTAGAAAGACTTAAATACATGCGTCCTCCTTCTCGGTTTAAAAAACTGGGCAAGAACGCAGCTTTAACTGAATAAGTGGGACATCTCCTCTGACGACTGTTGCGTTTTGCTCTCAACCCCTCACCCTTACCCAGACTGGGCCACGGCTCCCCTGCGGCTGCCCGGTCCCTCCTCTTCACCCTCCATCATTGCTCCCAGCTCTTAATGCTATTGTTTGTGATAATGCCCCCCACCACCACCACCACCACGCCACCGCCACCGCAGTCCGTCCATGCCAGTCCATTTGACATAGTGCGCTCTGAAGAGGACTGCCACGGCCTCCTCCATCACCTCGGGCTCATTTGGCCTTTTAGCCTGTCACATGGTGCGTGCATTAAACCGCTAAATAAAGTTGGACAAAGGCCGTGATGTAAAGGCGACAGATGATGTAACGGTTCTGCTCTGTGGGTGTATGCCAACCTAAATGTGACAGGGACTTTGACGGAACTTTGTGTTTGCTGGTATAACAGCTACAGACGTTTTTCAGTTTCAATTTCAAGCGAAGTCTGGAGTTTGTATGTTCCCCAAGATAATGAGACTGGGTTTGTTCTTCCAAAGAATAACATGGTGAATGAACCTGTGTGCCTATTATTTTGGCGCAGTACAGAATGAACTCTTAACCATGACAAAATACAAATCTTTGTTATAATCATAGAGGGCTAGTAATAAAAACTTAGTCTATCGACCTTTGTATTTTAATACGTGCTTAACTGTGTTTTACTTCTGCTTGTGTAATAATGAGTTGTTGTTTATATGTAAGTTTACGTACTCGAGCACAACTATTGACTATTCAATTCTAAATGTCATTGAGCACTAAAATTGATAGGGTTTATTTATTAATTAAATTATCCTTAATGCATGACAAATGTATGCAGATGATAATAATCTGTGTTCCTATTGTGGAAGATGCTAAAGGTGACCTGCTTGTCTTGCATTATTGCTTTGCCTGGAATGCTCAACATATGGTATGAAGCTTATATTGCTCACTTTTATTCAATTGTGTTTTTTACTGCTAAAAGGGTTTCTTTGGCGTATGGCACCACATCCTTGTTTTCATGAAGATACATATGTTTGATATATAGCACATTTATAAACAGATATATTGCCCGGAAGTTGTGGTGAAACTTGCGTGTCATGTCCTAAAACCCTCATTTTAGCCTGAATGTGAAAGAATGTATTGTCTAAAATAAGTTAAAAAAAAGTGAGTACAATAGAATTCTAACATGTCCCAAAGCCTTATTCTTAACCCTAATTGTAGCCAAATAAACAATTCCTAAACATGAACTTAATCCTAACTTAAATCCTCTCCAAAATATGATAAATGTATTGTCAAAAAATAATATTGCTAATAAAGATAAGGGGAAATAATAGAATGCCAAATTTCCGCACCTGAACAAAATGCCAAACTTTTAGGGAGTCCCGCCCCAAAGTGCTGCGCGTGTGAAGTAACTCTGGACACAGGTGAAATTATAACACAAGACTGGAGTAGACAGTTTAATACTGAAATAATATATTGGTCATAAAAATGTCTAGCTCAACTTAAAAGCCAATCCAAAAAGTTTTTAGCTGCAATTTGAAACTCACAGCAGCAGAAGTAGTAGCTCTTATGTTTAGGGAAAGAGAGTTCCACAGTTTAGTACCAGCCACAGAAAAACCTCTGTCTCCTCTAGTTTTTAAGTGTGCAAAATAAGCATTTCAGATAAGTAAGAAGGTGCAAGGTTGTGCAGGGGCTTACAGTATAAACCAACAGTAACATCTTCAACTGGATTCTAATAACCTGCTGTGGAGCATTCCAGGAAAACAAAACATCTCCATGGAGAACAGAAGGTTTTGGATCCTCCTCCAAAATTTACATAGTGGAGGATTTACAGTATATTAACCATTGAGAGGAGCTGCATTGAGGATGAGGAATAAGCCTTCACAATGCCTTTCCAGCACTTCTCTGTAGATCAGCTGGTGGTGTCCAGGCCAGTCCTCCCCGCTGCTGGCCCATGGCTCAGTCCCCTCGGTCAGAGCAGAGGACTGGAGCGTTGGGTGGCTTCACAGATGGCTGCAGCAGGTACAGGCCTATACGCTTGGCTGATAACCAAAGGACTTCAAAAGCTCCTGCCCATTTAAAACCCAGAGGCACACAGCCGCCCACAGAATGGAGACAGCGCCGGGGCCTTAGTCAAACGAGGCATGGAAATGAGCAGTCCTGCATGGTGCCTCCTCCGTCACTTTTGTTTGGTGCTTTTGTGTTTCCCCTCAAAGACTCCTCATTGTCTTTTTCTGTTTGTTATCATTTTGCAGAACAGTCAGTTTTTATAGACTTTTCAGAAATTCTACCACAATCACATTGCAGTTTTTCCTATTGGCAACCCTTTTACCTGCCCCCGTATTTTATTTGATATAATTGGCTGGTACAATTTTGAGAAACCCAGCAGTAAGCTAAGTACTTATACCACATTTTTGTCATTAAAAGTATTGATGCAACAGGTCACTCTGCAGCCAGTCACGTCTCATTTTAAATCGCAGGCGCATAGAAAAGTATTTTTTATTCACCCCTTTTATCCCAAATGCAGCATCGAGGAGCATGAAAACAGAATAACAAGCTGCACACCTTTTTAGATCTACTTCTCACTTCAAAGCCTCAAGGCGGATCGTGGCCAGCCGTCTCTGCCCGACAGTCCTTTGAACTGACCTCTGCCTTCAGTGTAAAAGCGAGAAGGTGACAGAGTGGAGAAGTAATGCAGAGACACAGGGATTGTATGGCAGCGTGTGTGTATGTATGTATGCAAAGTAATAAAGGAATACCCTTTTGGCAGGGGCCCGTATGGAGGGCACTGGCAGAGGTCACTGAGAGCTCTGAGGGTTTGGGGCAGTTGGTCGGGTGGATGGGGTGAAGCGGGGGTTGAGAGGGATTTGGTTCGCGGCTTAAGAGTTTTGGGGGTAGTGGCATTTACCGTGAAGTTCTCTAACAACAACAGCAACGTTAAAGTTTTCCAGTGAGGCTTTTTTACAATCACAAATGATTTTATCGCTGAAAAAAAGCTCAAAACATTCATTATTACAGTGAGCGAGGGCACCTTTCCACACGTCTGAACTCTTAACTTGGCATCACCTGCTTGTCTCCATGGATATACTGTACATAGAGCGTTGGAACATTCCAGTCAAAGCGATAATAATCTTCATGGAGACAAGCAGGTGACGGACCCCAAGCATCGTGTTAGTTTGGTCAAAAGTATCAAAAATCAGATACTATTCGAGTCCAAAACTATTAGCAAAGTGAGATATTCATGTGAGTAAGTACTGATACAAAAGAAAAATCGCATAAACAGGGCAAAATGTGACCTTTCCTCAACAGTTTTAGAACGATCTTGAGCAAAACTAGTATAAGACGTAATGGCAACATAAAGCAAGTACTATTATTTTGTGTTAGAAAAGTGTTTTTACAATTTCAAACACATAATACACGGAACATAGAACGCGACACAGAGCGAGGAACACAAGACACCGCATTGAAATTAAATTAACTTTTCAATTTAATCATATCTCTCTTTATTAATGTGCCGCAGTCCAGCTATGTTGTCCAGAGAGCAAACCTTGTCCAGTAAGTTTTGGGATTTAACAGAAATGCAGCTCATAACATTGACTTTGAATACAGCCGAGCGCTCACCTCTGATACAGGATACAGTCTGTATCTCATTAGCCTTCCACTGTGCATGACATACATATATTTAAACCTAAATACCTTGCAGCCTCGGCTTACATTGATGGATTTGACTTTCAGCCTTGGAGCATTATGGCAGCCCGGACAAGCAAATGGCTCCCCTGTGCTGCTGGCGTTATATTTGATTTGATTCACAATAACGCACGTAACAGTGTGATGAATCATTATTTACTGATGTCCCTCAGATCATCTTTTCCATCTGCTAAAAGCTGCTCTCTCCGCTGCGATGGAGACGGGGGCGCACCATAAACACTGCAGACGACAGAAACAGAAGTAAAATAACATCATGTGTTTTCATGTAATCACAGCTACGGAAAGTTTAGTTTTGTGTTAATCGTTCTGTTCTTATGCTGCTTGCCCGCTCTGAATGTGGGTGTTATTGCGACGGTCTGAATAGCCATTTCCTGTCTGGAGTTGGCTGCTATTTGCGATGGAGAGGACAGTGTAAATATAAAGGGCTTTTCACACTGAATCAGACGCACATGAGTTGACTGGGCTGGCCGCATTTATTACCTCAGCGCTGCGGCCAGAAGGACTGCACACAGGCCACGCTGATGACACACTGTCACCGGGATCAGGGACACATATGCACTGCTAAATTAGTCCAGGAGCACGTGTTTGTCCCTGTGCTGTAATCTTTCAATAATCTGCTTCAATATATAGACAGATTTATATTAGAAGAGATGAGCAGAGCAGCATGTGGCTAGGAAATATTAAAAAGACGAAGCAATTTCAGTGTGCAGAGTAGCTAAACTAATGCATTAGTTTTATCTGGAGATGGTAAAGATACGACACCAGACTGGAACACAAAACTAAGAAGCCTTTGTGAGACAGGAAGGCCTTAATATTATTTTAGCAACAGTGAAACGTATGATTTCCGCTACTGGCAGCGTGTCGTCCTTGGGCAAGATACTTCATCCACTTTGCCTGTCGAATGGGGTACTGTGATTTCAGTCTTCATCCCGCTCAATGGCATTATCATTTGTATCGTAATGCAATTTATAGACCCTTTAAAATAAACTGTCATCAGATTGTTCCAAAAATTTCAGAAATGTAAGCAAAGTGAAGTCGACCATTCAGTATTTTAACAAATAATAAGCAACGGTTTTGAATATCAAGGGTAGAATATAACATTTTCTAGCCTCAAAATTTAATCTGAGCTTCACAAAAAGTATTATTGTGTAATATATCTGTAGATGAAATTAAAAACTATTGTGAGGCCAACATGTCTGTCACTATTTTTACAATAAAACAAAATTAAGATTTTGCATGTCATCATCTTCTAAACAAATAAACAAATAATGTAATATTCAATAGTAAATGTCTTTAAACCAGGCTCTGATATGATTTGCATGCACCTGACTTCTGCAAAACCACCTGGATTTTTCATATTTTGTGATATTCTGTATTTCTTCATTGAAATTACATTATGTTCTGCTTCACTTTTGCCTCCATTTAGGAATTTAGACTGTTTCTGTTTACAAACTTTTAAAGGGTTTATTCATGTGTTTCAGGCAAATGATTCCTTCCTGATTTGAAGACCTTTCCTGATTCAAAATATATAATATTTTGATTTGAATTGTGCTCTTGCTTTGACAACGGTCCTCTGTTGACATGCCAAATCCTTCAAATTAAATAGGAATCCTTATGCCTGAAAGCCATGACATTTGTGGTTCAATTTCCACTTATAATCATATCTTTATTAAAACCTGATGATTTCTGACCTCAAGAAAAAGTCAGCGGTATGCAAAGTGTAATTACTGCAATATTTATATTATTAGAACATTTTGATTTACTTTTTGATGCAATATTTTTTTCTGAAACTAACATGCTCAATGCCTCGTGTTACGAGTCAGACTCTTGTCAAATAAAAGCTTAACATTGAGAAAAACAAGATTAAAATCAAGGCTAACTTAAAAACACATATTTGCATTAAAAATAAAAAACAGCACATTTCTGTCCGATGGAGGACCATATGTTGCAATATCGATTATTGTCAGATGATATTGACACATATTGTTCAGCCTTGTCAATATTCTCATATACTGAAAGCCATTTTTTCTCTTTTTCAATAATTACAGTACATTTTCGACGTCAACAAATGAACCCTGACCAAACATAACAATCATGGACATGACATAATACAGAGGTGAAGGAAAAGAACAATCTATGAGTCACCTAGGGGCACGTGTTGAGACATTTTGTGGGGTGAAAAAGCCATCCGTTGTTTAATTTAGTCTGATGAGCTTCTTTCGCACAGCCCACTCACATATCACACGGTGTCGCCGCCTGGGGAGACATTCACACAATCAGAGAAGACACAGAGCGCGCACCGAGGCAAAGTGAGGAGGAGACGAGGGCAGCAGAAGGCCGGCCGCAGGTGGGACACAAGCACCCGCCCGAGAAGGAAAGACTGGACTGAAATAGAACTTAGCTCATAATGGGACAGAAAAGATTAGCCACAACTACATTTTTGCATTATGTCATTTAGGCAAGGCAAGGCATCTTTATTTATAGAGAACATTTGAAACAAAACAGCAACTCGATGTGCTATACAGTGGAAAAACACATGCAAAATCAAAGCAGTAGATAAACAAGAAGCATGCACCTAAAAAAAAACATAATAAAAAAACTGAAAATGTAAAAAAAAAAAAAAGCATCCTTAAATAAAACAGTTTTAAACAGTAAGGATACGGTCCAGTGTTTGGAGGGTGAGATTGCATAAATATCAATGATCATCAAATTGATATTTATTTATTTTTGGGGTTTTTGTTTTGTTTATTTTAATTTGTTTATTTATTCATTTATGATGTAACTTGTGATTAAAAATACATACCTTCATTTTTGTAGTATCCTGATAACGATATTCAAGAGAAATGTGTTTAAAAAGAATGTCTTTGAATGTATTAGTTGCAGTTTATTTATCAGAAAAAATGTGAACTGTCTGTAAAATTAATCACAAAAGTGCAGAAATATCAACCTATTATACCCTTATTTGAACATAACGGTTTTCATTTTTATTTTTAATCAGCTCTTTTTGTAGCATTTTTTGAGCAATAGACTGAATATTAACATTTGACATATCTCCAAAAACAACATTCACATCAGATAAATTGTTGTTTTGAAGGAAAGCAAAATGAAAATATCCTCTGGTAATAAAACTGCAAAAAGTTCTGATAACTATAGAAAGAAAAAGAAACTTGCAGTGCAACCTTCCAAATGGGGAAGTGATATTTCTGCACTGTTGTGGTTAGTATTGGGTGCAAACGGGTACAACGCAACCTCATATAAAAAAGTTTGCACCCTCATTTGAGGCAAGAATGGAAGAGTATTGGTTTTGCACCCATTTGAAACTTGAACACGGACACTTGCACACACAGGCTCCTCGTGTTAGATTCACAGCTTGTTTTATGGACCAAAACTCCAACAATAAGATTACCTTTTGCCTGTCTCAACTAAGGATGTCACAATATCAAATTTACTATTATCGCGAGCTAATGTTTTCACTTTGACTAAACAACAGTGAAATCCTTTATTTGTAGCTTTATGAAATCAAACTTTCCGAATGAGAAAGCAATTATACAATCACAGTGATATAGAAAAGTACTTTACGTTTGGTTTGACTTTTTTGGAGTATAGATTGAACTGACAAACAACACAAACACTAACAGACCGTGCAGACCGCGCGCATGACTGCGCCCTGCACAAACGAATGGCACAAACAGTACGTTTTGTCATAGTTCTGTCATGTTCAAACAAATCGCAGTGCATCACCTGTAAACAGAGTCGCTCCTATCCACTAGAAAACACAGTCTTTAGTGCAAAAGCCTCTGTGTGTTGTGCTACATTATAAATCCACATGCAGTCACAGTCTGCAAACTGATAATATGATCCAAACTTTGCCATAATCATCATGCTTGGTCCAGATAAGAGCATAATCTCACCGTCGGCCTGTGTGGTGCAGTCAAATCCAGCATGGAGCGCCTCTGTGTGAAGATGTGGCCGGAAGTTGCAGGCAAAACAAAAAATATCCAATCTTCACCATAATCATCCTCCATTTTAACAAATCACTGCAGTGAGAGCGTAAATGTGTCAAAAGCATGTGCAGTGCTGACAGTGATATGAAATTCTGTATATGGAGAAAACAAAAGTGAAACGTAAACACATTAGAGCACACATGAGCTGCTGTGGTCAGCTGTGAGTATCTTGTTCAATTGTTTGTGCATTGTTTTTGAGTAATAACTGAACAGACGTCATAAAAATATGTTTCAAATACATTTTGACACAAGTTATAACATCATTGAATGCTGGAAAAACTGTTTTTGCACAAAGATGGCCATTAATTTACACTGCACCGAAAAAAGTCGTACGATTAACCAAATAATCTTGACATTCCTAGTCTCAAGACAGGACAATGAAGTGCATAAAAAGTTAGAAATGTATGACAAGCGACAGGTCATGTGGAGAGCTGTATTGTAACTGAAATTGCTTCAAAGTTAAGTTAATGCTTGCTCCTAAACTGTCAACTACTTCATCAACTTCCAAAGAATCTATTCTCACATGTACTGTAGCTGGCTTCTTTTGTGTTTCTGAGTGGAAAATGGAAGTTGCTGGTTGCCGGTGCCCGTACCGCCTGGGCTCGTCAGACTGGTTCTCCTGTCATTTAAAGCTTATTGGTCTGGTTGAACGATCGCTCTGGGCGTATGTATGCATATGCCTTGCTGCAGAAGGAAGATGTCAATAAAGCTCTTAGTACAGGCCATGAGATCACTGTTTCTCATGTCGAAAAGTGACAAAACACAACCTATATTTTTCTCATAAATCTGTGTTTTCCAGCTGGAAGTGAATGGTAAAAAAAAAAAAAAAAAGACTATGCTAATTGACTTTGTGAGGAGCACACCCAAAACCATCGTCGCTGCGGGACAGGGCAGAGGGGCAGGGCGGAGAGAACATGTCATCTCCTCAAAGCTTTTTCCATACTGTCAGATTCATAATATAAATGTGTCAATGTTAAATATATCAAAGACAATATAAATAAGTATGTATTTTAGTAATCCTCCTGAATCTAACCCACATGTTTTAGACACACTTTACTAAAACTTGAAATCATCCAAATTCTAATTCTGTCTATTTGTCAATATTTGAATGGATGCAAAATTCTCAATATGCATCAGAGTTGCTTTGTTTTTGCTACAGTTTAAAATAATGATGATGTCCACACAAATGTATCTGTGTTCATCGCTATGTATGTTGAAAATATATTATTTTTATCATAGTTGCCTTTGTTGTGAACTTGTTAAAGAGAACACAGCCTTCTTTTTAAATCCCTTTTTGTTTTTTTTGTTTTTTTTCCAGAGCTGATGTTTTCCCCTTGCATTATATAAGATTCATAATATATAAGTGATGTATAATGAATCAAGTAAAATGTATAAAAGAAAATATTAGTGATTATCCTGTATCATCCCTACATCTTCTTGTCGTTCAATAAGTATTAGCTGTAACAATATCTTTTGGGGCTCAATATTTATCGACAGTACATCTATTTTTGTTATTTTCTTGTTGTTCGACTGTAGAGGGTTGAAAAAGAAAACATTTCAGACTAATTTTAGATACAAAGTGGTGTTTTATTTGATTTATTTATTACAGCTCATGTTTATTTTGCTGCTACAGTTTATTACACTTCGAAAAGTTTTTTTCTGGGATTATCCTGCTTTAGGGTTATTGTGTCAGTGGCATGAAGTAGTTTCAATATTATCCTTTTTCATGATATCTTTCTGTAGCAATATAGCCCACTTCGAAGAGTGTTATTGTGACAAGCCTGTATCAATTCTTACAATTTCTGTAACATAACTTCTGAAGCTGTATCCCTCATGTTTTCCCTTGTTATTATTTATTTAGCTGCACAATTCTAGTTTATCTCCTAATGCTTTGTTTTCACTTGCCAGGGCTTCCTCCAGTTCAAAACAACACAGCTTGTTTTCAGGCTGTGAATTGGTGAACTTAAGGTGACCATATCCTTCTGGCTAATTCCTTTTTGTGAAGTTTAAGACAAACTGGAGTAATTGCGTTGCGTTACTCCCTGACACGGACGGTCTTGCATCTCCATTGTGTTCAATACTAGTCTTACGTGTGCATCAACGTCAGAATCCGTCTCCTGCTGACCTGTCTCAAAGCGGTTTAGCAATCAAGCATCTCCCCACAACTGCACCTTTTTTACTCTCGTCATACGTGGCGTTCATCTCGTTACAGGACATGGTTAGGTGTCTGGGTGACTATAGTGACAGAAGAGGAAGTGTTGGGTGGTGGGCTGTGTGCTGTGTGTGTGTGTGTGTGTGATAAGCGTTATGGAGAGCTGGGCGGCGGCTTATCAGGCACATGTCTTCGTCCCTGTGCGGCCTGTTGATGTGCGTTCACCAGTGAAGTCAAAGCAGCAATGAAGGCAGTCAAGCTTCACGTGAACAGGTGTTTTTGTTCAGGCTCACACACACGTTTTTTTTAAGTCGTTTCTTACAATTATCATAAGAAAAACTGTTGTTGAAATCTATAAAAAATACATAACAGAATGAAATGAAGGGTTATTTTGTGTAATAATAGTCATAGTGCAGTAATATTTGTCATACTTACGAGCAGTAATGACATACTATGATACTGAAATGTCCATACCAAGGGAATGATTCTCCATACCAGTTTGTATGCCACAGTAATTAAAACAAAACTCAGCAGAAGGTCATTTTAAACACAAAGCAATAACAGCTTCTTTAAAATATGTTCAAGATCACGCTATCAAACTATTCAAGAAAGGTCCAATTCAGTCCTATTTATGTTATTCTTTTTACTATCAAATGAGTATGTAGTTTTGATACTAGTTTTAGTGTCAATTCACATCTAAGTATCTATTTTTTGAAAAGCATACTAGTTGTTGCAAGAGTACTAGTGGCAATACAAAAAACAAAGTCCTTTTATCATTTCTTCATGGGTTTATAACCAGCAGAGGGCTCGATGTAGCAGTGGGGGTAGAAGTCGTAGTGATAGTAAGACTATTGTTTGTAGTTGTTGATTCATTTCTTGTAATAGCACTTCTTTTTCCACTACACTCAACTTCACTGAATGTGGATAAAGCCGTGTTTTGTCCTTTTCATACTCGGAACCCTCTTGACTTGATTAATAAGAAATCTTGCATGATCACAGGAGCTACCCTTCCTCTCCCCTCTCCGTCTTCACGCTTCAGTGCCTGGTTAGCCTGACCTGGCAGTATAAACAAACCAAATGTTTTTCTCACTCCAGCCGTTTTATGACCACCTTTAACTGCATGAATGGCCGCTGTCTTATCTGCTGACAGTTAGCTCTGGGGAAGCAGCACATTTACTTAAGATTAGCCGCAACTTGGCATGTTATCACGAGTGGCAATGTTGTCTGGAGTTATTTCTCAGCTGTTGAGCGCGTGCAAGCTATATTTGTGCTTAGCTTTAATGTGTGTTGTGTTTTTAAGTGACCAAACATGTTATCTTTTGCAGCTAGAGCAATATGGTGTAGCTTTGACTTCCAGGAAGCGCTTGGAAGTGTCACGTTTACTGGGATGTCGCTAATGCATAAGCCGTGAAGGTTAGCGTGTGTGTGCCAATCAAACGAAAGTAACGTCAGCCACCATAGTCTCGTGTTTTTTGTGTATGTAATGAAGTCGGTTTCAGAGGCACTTGAGCATATAGGCTGATGGAGAGGCAGTCCGCGTGACAATATCTCCCCCTGAGCCTGTTTGCTGCATTATTCTATAAATAAACAGGGATGCGAGAGCTCCAAAAGCGGCCAGGGTGGTCAATAGTGTTGAGGGTGAGCCAGGCGAGGGCACAGGACTGTTAGTATGGACAACATGCTCCCATATGCTGTGTCTCTGGTCTAAACCCGGCATCAAAAAGACATTCTTCCAGTGCAGTGTCGCCGCTGTATGTGAAGCAGATAAATAAGCCATGAATGTTGCAGACACAAATGGTTTAATGCCTTATGGTTAAGAGTAGATGGTTTAATGTATGAAAAAACATACAAATTCTGTTTTCACCTTTCCTATTGAATCACCGACAAGCAAGTACTTGAGGTGCTCTCTGAATCTATCATCACAACATTCAATATGAAAAGATCCATTTAAAAACATGTTTATAAGTCCATGTGGTTGTAGCGCACTAAGGAATCTGCGCCAACAAGTATGACAGATACTCAGACTTAAGGTGCGCTATATTAATTACTTTTTATAGTATCTTGCTTGTGTCCATGTCTTTCATTTTTATTTTGACAATGCAGAGTTTGCAAAACTATGGTGGTTTGCTTATGAAACAGTTAATTAATGGTTGTCACTGAGTACAAGCTGTGCATGTTCAGACTTCGATAACAAAAACAAACCAGAAATGATAACAGTGAGCATCTTATCAGAAATTATAGCTTTCGTAATAAACTTTCAACAATTGTAATTCAGTCATTAGCTATTGGAACTAAATTCAACATTGTGCCGTTAGTATCTTCAAAATATTCTTTGATCGACCAGCCCTGTTCAAAAGACTGGAGTTTTTCCCTCACTTTGTCCTAACTGTGCGAAGATGTTCAGAAACTGCAGCAAAGGGTGAGATAATGCTTTGTCTAGACAGTCTGAAGTCATTTCATTAGCCGGTGACTGGGCTTACCCCCTCTGCCCTGTCGGCACACAGATTCTGGGCTGTCCACTTTAAAGACATGGGTCATCGCCGTGTCTCCACTGGTGTCTGGAGACATATAGTCTCGGGTAGAAGTCCAAATATAACCAGAGAATGGGACATCGACCAGGCCGAGCTTGCTGTGGTCTCCTAGGTGACTGAGGCTGGACAGGTTTCTCGCCTTTGTGTCATTATGGAAAGACTGGACATGGATAAACTCAAAAATCAGCTTGAAGGGTAACGCTTGTTAATAAATTGCAAAAGTTATTCATCTCATATTGACACTGAGAACATTAGAAATTCTGATTTGTCTCAAACGCTGAACTTTTGGATATGAGGCGTGACTTGCTCTTGAACAATTGCCAGGTTTTATATTAAAAGACTATTTGTAATTACAAAGCAGCACTTGGCAGGTTTTGTGGAGTCTAAAGGCGCTCTCATCAATACTCTCTGTCATGTTGTCAGCGCAGTATAAATGACGGGTTTAATAAAGGAGAGTAAACAGAAGCAGGTCACAGGCGAGAATGCGAGGGCCACCCGTCGCCCCGCTCTCTACCTTCCATACTGCCCTCCCCTTTCAGCCTGTCCCACAGTCTTGCACGGCACGCACAAAACGGCCCTGATCCTCCCCCAAAAAAGAAGATTAACCAACCCCTGACAGAGGAGTAATCTCTCTCAAAACACAGACTATTACCATTTCAACATGCAGCCGCTAAAGTGGAAAATGCAGTTCTGGTATGCTGCTTAATTGCGTGCGTAGGACTCACAGTTACTTAAGGTATGCAAAGAGGGCCTTGGATTGTCCAGTGAACAAAAACAATAGGCTTTGGGCATAAAATTAGAATAAACTTGAATAGAAGCTTTTCAAGAGAAGGTCTCTGCACTTGCCACAGACAAAGCAGGGTTTGGTTGTTCACATGAGTTATGGGTTATATTTTGGTCACATTGTTGCTCGTGTATGCCGTCATGAGATAACATTCCTGCTGCTTGACCTCTTGATTCATTTAATTACTTATCAGCATTCAACACAAGGCTATGAAATGTGCTGCTGTTGAAACACACAGCTAACATTGTCCTAATCATGCCTGGACAAAATTTCTCAGATGCTTCTTTGCATTTCTTTGCAATATCGGTCTGTTATTACTGAGATCCGGGATGTTTGGCCTTCAGTGCACCACGCAGGCAATGCCAAGCAAACTCGGCAGCCAAACTGAGAGTCAATGAGGGCTCATGTTAATGTGAAGTTCAAGCAAGGTTGGATTTGGCCTTGTAGAACCTGAAGCTATCCGTAGTCATGCGGGCAGAGACGTAGTAAATTTGGAATTTTACATACAAAAAACTGGATTCATCTGACCAAAAGAGCAAGTTAAATTGTCTTGTTAAATGTCCTCCTTTGCCTGGAACCTGGAATGACAGCAGTTTGTTCATTCTTTAATCAGGTCAGGTCAATTGTTGTACATGTACAATTTATCTGAGGTTGATTTGCACTTAACATAAAACAGTTACACAAGCAACACTTTTGAATACGTAAGTAAGACGGGGCTTCGATCAATATCAGTGAATTTGGAGAAGAGCTTCACACCCTACACACCGTACACACACCGGATAATACAATATGAGCATTATATATATTTACAGCTAGTGGAAATGTGTGAATACATTGATTATTTTTTGCATCATGGCATTTAATTGGTGGGATAGAATGTGCAGTAAGTGAGCATTTTGTCAAGGTTATATGTCAGGAAAATACGGGGGAAATAATAAATGTGGGACTTTTGACAATTTTGAGAGTGGTCAAATTGTGGCATTGAAGGATACAAATGCAGAGGACAAATGTTCCCTTTGGGGGCAATAAAAGTGTACGTTACCTTAACCATAACCTTATATACCTGGCAGTGGCACATAATCATTCACATTATGTCAACTTCGACTTTGCATATTTGTGTGAACTGAAGGCTAGTTGGAGCGTTTAATGAGATGTGAATGTAAATGTGTCTGATTGCATGATGCTACTGCACAGAGCTTGGTCTTGTAAAACCCTTTCCTATCCGTAATCATTCTGGCAGATATGTAATCCAGAATTTTCCATACAAGGCACAGACAAGCGTTTTTTTTTCTGTCTGTCCATCTCTGTCTCCATCATTATCTCGTCAGCCTCACTCACACACTGTTGACGCAGCGCTGTGACGAAACCCATCATTCAAATTATTTTTAGCGTAGAGTCCAGGCACAGGAATTGGTAATCCAAGCAGTGACATCTGGCCTTGAGGGTTTATGTGATTAGCCGAGAGCCTTGCCCCTAATAGCCTATAGCGGACGTTCTACATTACCGCGCTGAAAGGGCCAGAGCTACCCATGGGTTTCAGAGGGATGATAACAATTCAAAAATAGATATTATATCTTGTGAATGGGCAAAAGTCCTCAAACCTATGAATAGTCTTGATGCAATATTTCTGCTTTAAATGCGAAACAGAAATTGTGCAGGAAGAAGCACGGAAGCTGCAAGGCATTCTCGTCTGCAAGTTCATTTAAGGTGCATTTTAGGGTTATGGCCAGAGATGAAGATAACTAGTACTCAGGGCAAAAAGGACACCCAAAAATAAATGCTAAAACGGAAAGACTAGAAGAGGTCAAGAGATTTAAAAACAAACCAAGCGGTCTTGTGGAAGGCTGCCAGCGTCTTAGTGAATTAATCATCATCACCACTCGAAGGGCTAATAATGACAAAGTGACCAGGCTTGTCCCCTCGCTTTCAGGCTTTCTATGCACACAACGCTGGTCACAATTATGGAATTCAGCCCATCTTGAAGGGGAAATGGTCCTTTAATCATCATGTTTTAAATATATAAAAACACCAGCCAAACAATTTTATTTATTTTTCTCGAGTACATTACTATATCTATGGTACAGAGCACACATATTTACAATACAGAACAAAGACATACAACACAATTTTAACAAAGGAAGGACCTTTTTCAAAAGGCGCCAAGCTTATAAATAATTCGACTTTCATCTTGGATTAGTATTATGAATTTATACAATGTTGTGTGTGTCACATAATACTTCTCTCTACATAAAGCAACTTCACTATTTGAACTCTCAAACAATCAATAAACTCATCACCAACATGATCTGTACAAAGGTTACTGAAACATCAATGTCTATCTATGCTCATATAACGCCCATATAACGCTCTTATAACACCCAACAATCTTTGACAAGCTGTTGTTTCCAGTTCTTAAATTACAAATGAATTGCATGTATGATGTTTTTTCACGCAACAGACCCTTTAAGCATTGTCTCACACTCTGCATTTCTTAACTGGTGTTTTGCCAATTAAAACTTAATACAATCTTATTGTAATGATACTTATATTAAAATGATCTTTCTGGAACAGTATTAAGGTCATGAAATGTATTACAAAGACCATTTTACATTCAAATACTTAATTTCACGTAATTCTGGTTAGGAAACATTTGACTACACCATTCTTTAAAGGCGCACTACATAACGATTCCCCCGTCTTGTCACCATTATTTCCATGTATTCAAGTATAAGTGTTTGGTCAAAAATGCCTCAGAAACATGCATTTTTACTGTGAGCGGCCTCGTCTCGCCCCATGTCGCGGACCTGTAACTTCTAGCTTCCTGCATTCCTAAATGGCGATACCTACATTTAATTCTGCAACTTTCCACGCAAAGTACTAACCTCTTCATGCAGACAATCAGATAACGGACCCGCCCCTAGAAGAGTCACATGTGTAACTTTAAATTACTCCAAACAGTCAGTGATGCTTAATTGTGTGTGTGGGCATCTGAGAAACCAGGTGGTAGCTCTTAGTTTGTTAGGAGTAAACCCATTTTGGCTTTACTGAAAACTGTTTAAACATGCAATTAGGACAAGTCTCTTATAATCTGCTTTGTGCTGTAATAATCATTTCAATGCTATAAACAAGTATGTTTGTTTGCAAAGAGTGAGATAAAGAAAGGGACTATTTTGGGCCGTTGTTTGCTCAGAGAAGCTGCTGCAGTCTGTTCCCAGGAGCTTGACACAGCCATGCTGCAGTTTTGCTTTTGTTTTGTTGTCTTCGGGATTTGTGGTTGAGAGGGAGTTCACTGCCCCTCTGCTGTTCTCGTCATTACTTGAGTGAAAATTCTTAAAGCACTTCTTCCCTAAAATAAGAAATTATTTATCCTACGAGTAAATTCAAGGCCACAGTTTTTTAGAAAGAAAAACCCTGTTATTGAAATGCAATTATTCTTTATGACGTGTTTGCTCTTTGCCACTGTTTTATTTTGTTTTGCTGTCTCTGTGGAGTGTCCAGTGAATCAGTATTCTTGTAGTTTTCTTTCAGTCTGTGTGTTAGTACAGATGGGAACCGTAGGGAAATGGCATTTCCTGTGCATGACCAGTATCCACATACGCACCACTCAGTCTGCAAAACATCACTGAACTCCGGAAATATTAATTTAGCAAACAGTCCATGACATTTTATTTAATTGTTACTTTTTACTGTTAACTTAAAGACTTCAAGAGATTAATAACCCACTCTGTCTTTATTTAAAGCTTGTCGCTACCACTCGTATTTCAGACACTCTCAAATTCCTAACCTCTCACTTTCATTTCTGTCCCATGCCCCTCCCCTCTCCCCTTGTCACAGGTATGGCCTCGCAAGTGCAAGTCTTCTCCCCCCACACTCTCCAGTCAAGTGCCTTCTTTAGCGTAAAGAAACTGAAGGTGGAGCAAAGTTGTAACTGGGATATGACAGGGTACGGCACACACAGCAAAGTCTACAGCCACAACAGCAGTAAGAACGTGTCAGCCACCAGCGGGCCCCTGGGGATCAACAGCTCCACGCTGCCCTACGAACAGGCGCTCATCTTTCCTGCCAGCGCGGGCCACATCGTGGTGGCCTCAGCCAGCAGCACTTCTGGAGCAGTTGGCTCACTCCTGGGCAGTGGAGGCGGAGGTAGCAGCAGCAACAGCAGCACTGGGGGTGGCAGTGCACTCCACAACCTGACGCGGCGCAGCACTGTCAGTCTCTTAGACACCTACCAGAGATGTGGGCTTAAACGCAAGAGCGAGGAGCTTGACAACAACAGCAGTGTGCAGATCATTGAGGAGCACGGCCCACCCATGATCCATAACGGAGCAGCCAGTGGAGCCACAGTGGCTACAGCGGCCACTGCCACCTCAACAGCCACATCAAAAAACAGTGGCTCCAACAATGAGGGAGATTACCAGCTTGTGCAGCATGAGGTGCTCTGTTCAATGACCAACACATATGAGGTGTTGGAGTTCTTGGGAAGAGGGACGTTTGGACAGGTGGTCAAGTGTTGGAAGAGGGGTACAAATGAGATAGTTGCAATCAAAATCTTGAAAAACCACCCATCATATGCACGGCAGGGCCAGATTGAGGTCAGTATCTTGGCACGTCTGAGCACAGAGAGCGCAGATGACTACAACTTTGTGAGGGCCTACGAGTGCTTCCAGCACAAGAACCATACGTGCCTGGTGTTTGAGATGCTGGAGCAGAATCTGTACGACTTCCTCAAACAGAACAAGTTCAGCCCTCTGCCCCTAAAGTACATCAGACCTGTTCTGCAGCAGGTGGCCACAGCGCTAATGAAACTCAAGAGTCTAGGACTGATCCACGCTGACCTGAAGCCAGAGAACATCATGCTGGTGGACCCATCCAGACAGCCGTACAGAGTAAAGGTCATCGACTTTGGTTCTGCCAGCCATGTGTCCAAAGCAGTGTGTTCCACCTATCTACAGTCCAGATACTACAGGTAGGAGAAAATACTTACTTTTATCATTCTCATGTCTGATCTGGTGGTTTTATGTGAAATATTGTGCTAGCGATTCACATTCTTGCGGCTTTTCTTTTGATATCAAAGACATTATATTTAAAAATTTTCTTTGCACTCTTTGCATTATATACAGTATGTTAAGACGTAATGATGAGCCCTGTACTTTTGTGGTTAGCTGATTTTTCAATTAATTCACAGTGGAGGGGCAATGGGCCCACCGGCTTCTGTGGGCCCCTCGTCCCTAGGCCCCCGGACCTCAGCCCCCATCACTGGCTCCCATTTCCCCTGGCTCCCATTCCCCCTGAGGATATAGATGAGGGGTCAGCTGGAGTTCCGCTGTAATATGTGCCTGTAATCCACACGAGAGAGATGGGCATTAGAACCAGATGACTCTCTGGGAAGGCCTTTGCTCCTCCATGTATTTCTTTAACATTCATATTTAGCCCATAACAAACAGCTATGTGTGAGGACTCACAGTCAATGTCAGAACAGAGAGAAGCTTTGTCTGGGTCTGGGCCTGATGCGGGCATGAACAGGTGTGTGTGTGTGTGTGTGTGTGAGGACACTGTCCATAACTGTCCACATGCCAGGTGCTGGTCCGCTCTGCACTGTGGAGGATCTGTGCTTGTCAGTTAGTAGAATATGTTGACAGAAAGAATGATAATCTTATTGCTTATGGTGTTGTTGACAAAAATAAATACAAATTAAAAAATACTCCTAAAATTGCATAACCTTTATTTTGGCTGACTTTAGCTTTTGAATTGCATCAACACCAAAATACTTCAGCTCATCCTGAAGTAAGCAGCAGAGGTTGTTGCTCCTACTCTGTAGGTCAACAAGCACACGGGAATAATGTGTTCCTGTTTGTTTTTTGCTGAAGTGACCAGTGAAAGAGATCATCCCTTCATTTTCTCCTGGCTGCAGACAAGGGAAAAAAAGGAACAACATTGGCCAGAAAATTACCCATGAGCCTCGGCATGCTAAAGCCGGGAATTCAGTGACCCTGGTTTGGCAATTGGTGTGATGTCGGTGTGTGCGGGTTGTTCTTTTCAAGGTCTAATTGTTACAAATGAAGCAAATCTTCTGCACAGACCAGTCCAATGGGGGAGATAAGGACGAGCATACGGGTGTCTTAGCATTGGGTGCAGTTTGGGAAGCAAACAAACGTGTGGGGCGGTTCATGTGAAGTTGAAATACTTAGATGAGGGAGTTTGACTCTTTGATCATTTCAAAGGAATAGGTCTGGTTTTGGACCAATAATACAGGTGCATGGGATATACACTGCACAACTTGACAAACTAAATACATCCCATCAAAACAAATTTTCACTGTAAATTGTTATATGCATGAACCAGGTAATCCATATCCCTATTATCACTTAACCAATGCAAGCAGTGCCATGGCCCGCTCACACAGCTGTTTCGGATGTCATCGAGAGCGTTTGCGGTTGACGGCCTGTGTGTTGTAAAGGCCTTGCAAATGAGTTATGGATTTTCCACAAGGTTGACTCATGCAAATAAAATACCCATAGCATTCAAGGCGAACAGGTGATGCGCGTTTGTATGAACGGCAAAAGGTGCACTGTGACTTTGATTGCTCATGTGGTTCATGTGTCACTGTCAATAGCATTTCTGCTGTCTTTAAGCATGACGTCACTTCACCATGTCCGTGTTTGTCTTCCCTGTTCTTAATTATACCATAGAAAGCATGTAATTATTACACCATTCACCAGCTTTGTGTATTGCTTTTCTATTTCATGTTCCCCTATTATTATCTATAGGTAATGATGTAATAGGTAAGCCGGATAGTCAAGCTTGCCTTGTACCAGATAAAAGGATTATGGACTTGGCCCTCATGGAACTATTTGTCCTATTTATCTAATCAGGTAAAGCCATGAAACATGGTCTGAGCTGGCCATTTTGGAAAATAGACAGAACTTTCAAAGGCTTATATCAACATAAAATCAGTTAATTAAGATAAGAGAAGCTTTATTCGTTCCACAATGGGGAAATTATGGGCATATGCTCATCATATGGTGATGTAGGTAATGGATGTTTGGGATTAACTGCCCCTGTCTTGTGCCATCGTTTAGTGAGCCACCGAAAGTTCATATAAAGAAAAAAGGGACAACCTCGAACCAGAAAATTACCCATGAGACGCGGCATGCAAAACCTGGGACTTTGGTGACCCTTGTTTGGCAGTGGGTGTACTCTTGGTGTGTGGTTATTACTTTTTTCTCCTCCAGTTTAAAGAGTGATATATGGATGCTGTGTCTCAGCATTATGTCAACATTGGGCAGCCTATGAGGAGTGGTAAAGAGTTCCCTATGAAAAATTAGACTTAATGATGTTTCTCAGATGCACAGACGTGGTGTATATGTTTATGATTCCTACATGCATGTTGCGACGCTGACATTTAAAACATTTTGAGTGAGCACACCTCGTAACACTCCTCTACATTTAACTAAATAAGAAATATATCAGTGACCAAAATCTGAAGCCTTTTTTGATAACTATAGAATATGTGCAGACTGTTATCTGTTCATATGGAAGTAAACAGCCCTCTAGCTGCTTTTTCACAATTAACTTTCAGGGGAATCATATCAAATGCTTATTCCATAAAGGCATCAAAAAGCTACTATGTGTATTAATCGAACTAATATCTAAATCTAGCTCCAAGAACATGTTAATATTATTTTTGTTATCATATTGCCCACCTCTAAGATAAATATAGAGCAAACCATTTTTTTTTTTTTAAATGTACACAGTGTCAGTCTCATCGCTGCTAGGGACATGTGTCAAAAACTTTTCAAAATCCTGAACTTTGGAACTCCTTTCCCCCCCCCAATACAACAGGTTGCTTTTTCTGTTATTTCTCATGGTGGCATGTTGAGATGGCTGCAACTGATGCCGCGGCAAGATCCCTGACACCCCTGGGTCTGTGCGGACGCCTTAATAACGGATGAAATATGTATCTGGCTGCAGATGGTAAGGCGAGCTCCTCTTCCACCTGTCTATCTGCCTGCCTTATGTACCGTTAGCCGGCAACGACAAGCAGACGGACAGGCCCGAGCGTTCCAGCACATTTACCCTGCCTCCGTGCGCGACATCAAGGTGCTGTTTTTAATGAATGAGGTTACTATTAGTTACTACCTGCAAAGAGCGAGTTGAATCATGTGCGCCAGAGGGGGAGGAAGAGGCAAAGGCAGGAGCTGTGAGATCAGGTTGCCACAAAAGAAAAGATGAATTAGACAAGGACGGGAAGGCAGGTGTTGTTTGTGTGAATATTGTCGTCAAGGGGGGGAAGAAGGAGGCGTGGCCATGTAGAGTAGAAGGTGCACGCTTTGCATTTTTCACCTCGAATGGCTGTTCCCCTGAGCGCTCGCAGATTATTACTAATGTAGATGAGCGTTCATTAAAGCTGGCTGTGTCGCCGCTTACTTATGCTTTCTCCGATTGTTTTACTTTTACTTCGCGTATATTCACAGCTTAAAGACCTTGGCAGGCTTCTTTTTTTTGTGTGCCATATTTCCTATTAACAATTGACCCCCAAAGTGATAATTACTGCTGGCTGTATTCACTACTGTGCCATTTTACGACAGTCATAACACCTTAGTATGCATGACAGAATCCTAATAACCTGTTTCTCATTTATAATTTGCCTGCGGGCAGCTCTTCCAAGTGTCTCCGCAGAGTCGAGCCCGGAAAGCAGGATACATGTGGTGGCTAGGCTAATTAAGTAGCAAGAGTGCAGCTTACAGGACACACCGTAAGTTGAACACCGCAAAGTTTCACGCTATTTCTAAACAGTGTATGAATAGTTTGCGAGGGAAGGATATGAGGTTCCCTAGATTGTCTCATCCCAGTTATCGCTCTTTGTTCCACCTCACAGTTCAATTTCCATACATTTCCCTGGATATTAAGCGGACGGAAATTAAGCTGCCTTGATAGAACGCAGCGAGCCGCCCACTCATGCGCTCGCAGAGGCTGCCTCCTCTCTGCTCCGTATTGATTAGTTTATTTGAAAACACAAGAAGGTTCTTTGGTGCTGTTCCTTTGGTAAGGGTGGAGACGAGCTAAGTGATAAATCGAGAATGCACATTTTAGGTGACGTGACTTGCGAGTTTTGTGCCATCGTTTTTTTCATGGTAAAAAAAAAATCAGCTCGACTGCAATCAGGATTTACTATTTGTAGAATTTAGATGAGGTGGCTTTCTGGATATTTTTTTCATTGTGCTCGTTCAATGATAAAAGAATATATATATATTTTCTTACTGGCAAAAGAAAAACTGATTAAAGAACGATTTGGACTAGTATTTGAGTGAAAATGTAAATTAATTCAATCAGAAATAAGAGAGTAAAAACTTTAAATGTGTAAATGTCTTCAGTTAAAATGTTCTGTTCAAGTGGCTTTCTAAATTAATCCAAATTCTGTGGCATAGATGTGGTAGTTAAATATAATTCAACTAGCTAGGAGTGGGTGAAATTGACAACATTTTACATTTGGATTCATTTTTGTACAATAGTCAGACAATATCATGTCAGTCCAACAGAAATGTTGTTTAAACATGTCTTTAAACTTATTATTGCGCTTTTAAAATATGAAATGTGTGTAAAATGATTCACCTTATACCCTTATTTTGAAAGTTTACAACATCACTTTTTTTCATTTTTATTCAGTTTTTTGTGATATAATCGATATTCAAATGTTGCATATCTTCAAAACAGCATTCACAATATTATCGAAAGTTTGATTTATTCCATGCCCACACTCTACTAACAGTTCTTTCTTGACAAACCCAGTGCTTTAACGAAAACAGTTTTGCTCCTTTTTTTGTTGTTGTTGTTCCTAAGCAAATAGTTTCAGCTGCAGTTTTTGAGCTACACTATTGCTTGACGGTTTTCTAGGTATTGGCAGTTCCTTCAAGTCTTGTAGATGTTTGAGTGGCACCTCGGGCAATGCAGCTAAATGATTCCTAAGTATTCCTAACGTGCCCTTCCACGTGACGGGCCAAAAAGGCAGTGGAACTTTCCCATGTACAGCTCGGCTCTGAAACTCATTAACAGGACAGGTGAAAGATCTCCCAGCAGTGGTCCGGTAGAACATTAATTTTCCGACGTGCCGCGGATTTGTCTTTTCCGATCTGGACCGGGGCGCCGTGCTGGTTGGCAGGGTGACGGCAGCCTTTCAGCATCTGACTTGCACAGGTACCCCCGGGTCTAAATTAATCATGAGGCCCTCCCACAGATCCCCTCAAACCCTATTGCTCTACAGGGATTTCAAACATGGCGGACCCCACTGCTGTTCGTCTTCCTCACCTTCCTTCCCCTTTGCACCCTCCTCTTCACCTCTCCCATCCACTCACCATGAATATTTAAAAGCTAACACCAAGATGGAAAATATGCAACAAGGCCAAGGGAAGATATCCGGAAAAGGAACCAGGAATACACATGGGCTATTGATTTTTCGTTTTAAAAATACTGTCGTTAAAAGTACTTGGCAAATGCCTCTATAAATACAGTGCTTCATTTATCGGCCAATATTATACAATGTTCTCTTTAACAGACGCTTCAGTCTATCCTGAGCTCTGATTGGCTGAAAGTGTGCACAGTCAAACATCTAATTTAAACGATAAACATGCAACTGCGTCTCAGATTATTTGCACATTATTTGCATTGTTTGTTCTTGTCAGACACTAGAAATATGATGTACTTTAAATAGAAGTGGGCCATATATTGGAGAAAAAAAACAAACAAAAAGGGTATAAAAGTCGGACTGCACCGTTTATTTACTTTCTGTGCAGTATTCAACCTCAACATTTACAGACCGTGGCAGCACCATGTCTGATTGATTGCCCTTGATGTTCGTCTTAATATCTACAGAATAACACCAGAAAATATTAGGAATATAAATTGTTGTAAATATCACTCAACTCCAGTTTTTAAGATTACAAATTGTAGCCTTTGAACTGATTATCTGATGCTGTAACATTGAATTTCTCTGATGCATTTGAAGTCCACTGAGAGAGTGAGCTGTAGGTCAGAGTTAAACATTCATTCCGCATTTCCAAAAACCACCCAGTGCGCCTTGTTTTTGTTGATTTAGCCATTGGACATTTATAGCCATGTCAAAACAGCTTCACTGATACAAAAAAAAAAAATCCTTCTGACAAAGAGTGTTCTGGGGATTAAGAAAAAACTGTGCCAGATAGAAAGACAGACAGAGGGCATCAGGGACACGGGGGAGAGAGAGAGAGATCCAGGCTGAAACCGTCCAGCTGGGAGGAGGATCGGGGGGGATTGGGGAGGCCCAGCGGGGACCTGCCATTGACTCCAAGCTTCCTCAGTGTGTGTGTGTGTGTGTGTGTGTGTGCGCGTGCGTGCGTGTGTGTGTTGGTTCGACTGTGACGGAGAATCAAGTCACTACAAAACATGCACATTTGTGTTCAAAATCAGAAGAATTTGTGATTGTGGCAGTATATGGGGGTAAATAATCTGCCCAGTTTGTGGCAGACAAATGAGGGATGAGGTTGTGTGAAACAGGCAGCTGCAGGGCTCAAGTCCACACAGGCAAAATATACTCAGAGGAAGAAAGTTAATTTTGAAGTGATGAATGGATTAGGAAAAGCCAGCGGATATTTTCAAAAAGAATTAAAAAGTAACAGAAGATTTATGTGACTGTTATAAAAAATGAAATGTAACTTTAATTTAGCACTTTGATTTCAAACAGTAATAAATATACAGGTATTTCAACTGGTGTTAAAGCTAAAATACTTAAGACACTAAGACTGTGCTTGATACAGCAAATGGACTTGTCTGTATCAGCAGAGTAAATTGAAGGACTGTTGCCTTTTCCACAGAATATTGTAACTGTTTTGACCAGGTTTGCATTCATGTCTTTAGACACGTCTTGGAAGTTGATCATATGTACAGGAACACATTTCATGAAACTAAACTACAGCTTTCACCTTATTCCAATCTGAAAATGAACTTCTTTGATGACTGTCCGTCCTGCTGATACTCTGAATGCTCTTCATCCTGGCTCTGCGCAATAATTTTATTTTCTTGTGTAGTTGGGTGAATTTATGCTCTGGTTTATGACCCTGCAGTACAACAGCATTTGTTGGACAACCCGAGTGCACACACTGCGGCTCATATTCACTGACAGTTGTCACTTCATAAAAATGTTTCCATTTATCATTGCAGATGGATGAATTAAATGAAGCTCTGTTCTTGCAGCGTACAGCTATTTACAGCATCTCACATAAAGTTGTAAAGACACATCTATATGTGCTTTGTGCTTGCAACGCACAACCTCCATATGCAGTATACAGAACTTTACATACGGTTATTGTCAAGTATTGAGGAAGGGAGTTATTTGCAATAACAAAGGATATTTAATGCATACAGCTGTATCAAAAAAAATAAATCTTTCTTATTTTGTATTAATTCCTCCCAAAGGGCACTGAGTTAAAGAATACATTGAGTTCTTTATACAGAGCATTGCACACTGAATGGAAGTGCTCAAGTCTATACTGATGTGTATTCTCCACCATCAGGAGACTTTTATGTCATGTTCAAATATTAATAGTCACATTATGACCCAAATGTCCTGATGAATTATGAGTTCAGACTTGTCTCTGGTGAGGCTTAACGTACCATCCATGTTTAGATCCCCATCAGACAAGAGTATACATCCGCCTCATTTGTCATCGTCCTTGTTCCTCACTAAAGTTTGAAAAGAACCAGCACTTTTGGATAAGACAGTAAGTTCTATTTTATGGAATATGAATGTACCTTTTTTTCCCCCTGAATTAGAGCATTTGAATGTGCGCTGAAGCAATCGAGCAAACTCGTGAAAACAAGTCTAGAGTAAATCCTGTTTCACCCAAGCTTGATAAATAATTTAAAGTGACTAATAGCGCCTGGTGACAACGAATGTAGTGCTGTGGTGTATCAAATTGCGGCGGTTTTGGCCCGGGGCTTAATATGTTTGGAAAAATAATTACTCCTATATTGGATGGTATTTAAATATTAAAATGGTTTGCATTAAGAAAAGGGCGGCATCCCTTGGTGTCAACACATAACAGCAATCAACCATTTTCTTTTAATAAAGAAAATATTTTATTCCTACATTTTGTGCACTTATAGCTGTTTTTTCTTAGGAAAGAGCTTGGCAAATTAATGAACTGCGTGCTTTGAAGACTAATCCGAGTGTTTTATGAGGCAGGAGTGTCACAGATTGTCTACAGTTCAGATGTTATTAGACACACGAGCAGGGAGGCACCAGGGAGCATTAAGGCTGTGTGTCAGAACACAAGAGGAAACAAAAACATTTCACAGGGACTTTGTAGATAAGAAAAACACAAATGGTGACAATGCTATTAATAGGGGGAAAAAAACTCAAAGTTTCACAAGTTCAGGGTCCGTAATGTGTCATGGTTGATTGTGCATATAATAGATCATGATTTTGTATTCTTAGTTCCTAAAATCATGTTCTTAAAGTGTCCATAACATAATTTACTAAATTTTTATGGGCAAATCTATACCTACATGCTCAGAGTGCTTTGTTTTGTTGGCTGTCAGTAGTATGTAGTAGTAAATGCTACAGCAGTACAGTAAACTGTCATTTTTAAAAGTTAAAATTGCTTAATTTCCTATTTTTATTTTATTTTAAGTAGTTACTTGCATCGAAAATAAGCATTTATTTATTTATTTACTTATAGTTAGTTATTTATTTAAGGTGCTATATCATTTTCTTCCGATTTTGAATAATATTCTTTATACAAACAAGTTTAACTTAACTTGTTCATGTGTTGTTTTGTTATGTTTCATGTGCTTGTTTTTTTAAATCATTTTTTTAATTATTAGTTGTATTATTTGGCATTTATTCTCAGTATACATCTTCCACCTCACTTTTTACTGGATAAAATGTTCACAGCAAGATTGCAAATCCATTCTGCTCTTTCATACATCTTTAATGCTCTTTTGTAAAACAGGGCAAATGGAAACTGTTGCTTGCCAGAAACAGTCTCCACACATTCTCTGTCGCTCGTCCATCTGTGGCCTGCTTAAACCATGTGGCAATGCATTTTCATACAATAAGGCTCCGTTCTGCCTGTGCCAAGTAACTACTGTCCTGTCTGAACCATTGTGAGCTTGGGAAACATGAATAAACTTTCAACGGAAATTATGCTCTTATAATTGCTTTTATCCATGGGTTTCCGAATGATAAGCGATCTCTTGAATGGGGAAAAGTCCTCAAAATGTTGTGTACAGAAAGAAACTGAAAGCCACAAATCGATTTAGAAGTCTTTATTGTGGACAACTGTTCATTCAGTTTCAAGAACACAACAAAGTAAAAACCTTAACTAGCAGATTTTATATGGCAAACCCCAATAGTGGTGTTTTATTAACATTTTTAGCAACATTTTGTTTTTTTGTTTTATTTGTTTTGTTTGTAATGGTTGACCAAGTTATCGGCTTCCATTTTCGCTGAACTTGAATTGCAGACACATTTTTTTTGCTTTAGACTAGTTACTTCCACAGAAATGTTTCAGTCTTTATCACTTAAACTGTTTTGGTATAAATTATGCAATACATCTGTAGATACAATAAAAAAAGAATATTGTGGGGGACAAGTATTTGTCCAGTAAAATCCCAAAATCTGGATAATTTACATCAAAAATCTTCATAATTTACTATTAAATAAACAAATGAAATCCAATAGTAGATGTCTTTAAACAAGGCTCTGATATCACTCACATGTATCTGAGTGATTTTCATTGGCAAAATTCATCTTGATTTTTCATATTTTGTCATATTCTGTGGTTAATCTCAGTTTCTCCATTAAAATCACATTATGCTTTACTTTACCCTCCATTCAGGAATTTAGAATGTTTTTGTTTACACATTTTTAAAGGGTTTATAGCCATTGTCACTGAGCAATGGCGGTCTGCTCATACAAAAGCATCTCCTGTGCGTTTGTGCATGCACTAAACATATTCATGGAGTCCCCCAGGTGTGCTCTGGCTCTGGCCCATCCACGCACTGAGACATAACTCACGTCACTTCACCGCGGGGAGACGAGCGCCGCGCCCACGTCACCCCTTCATTACACATACAATCTTTATATCAAACACGTGCTGCTAAAGACGTTATCTGTGCGAGCAAAGGAGGAAATTACTGGCTTGCAACTCCCCCTTTCCAAGATAGCATTTACACACAAGCACGTTTTATAAGCCGTACGATCGCTGAAATACAGGACACATTTGATGGCTATGAGAAAGTAAAGATGAGAAAGGCTGGTCATGTGGAAAACTGTAAACGTATCTCAAGATTATTGCCTGATGTTGATGTGTTTTGATCCAGCGAAACTAAAAGGACAAGTGTAAAATGGTAATAGCTGATATTTCTTAATTTGCCAACAAATGTGACTTAATTTGACTGAATATATGTAGACCCGTCTTGTTTTCAGTAAGAGACCTATGGATTTAACCAATCATGGTCAAATGTAAACTTTCAGAAGCATTAGAGAGGTTTAGTTATCTATAAAGGCAATATAAGGTGTACAGGAATCATAACAAATAAATGATCATTAAGGATAATTATCACTCACTGTCCAAAATGCCTTGGAATGTATTTGCAGTTCGTCTTCAGCTCTTTGTGGATTAGTGTTGCTCAAAACTGATATACTGGTTTTGATACCACAATGATAATAAAAATGCTCTTTTTTTTTTTTTTTAGATAAGATGATCTCATTTTCAACACAAAATATCTCCCACTTTCTATATGTTACCATACCATGATACTGATTATGTATTGATTGATTGTAATGATACTTGTATGATTTGTATTTCATTTTCTCTATCATGGATAAAACGTTTGCAAATGTTCACACCGAAGTTTTTAAAAAATCAAATCTGTATTTGAAATGCAAAAACAGCCTTCACACACAAAAAAAAAACTGCTAAGGTCTGCTAAGTTTCAGCATTTTCAAGTTCATTGTGCTTTGACTCTTATGACATAAGGCAGATGCATTTCCAAGCAAAACACAACCCCCGAAATCCTATCTATTTGACATCAATAAAAGTCCTTCCACAGCATTCAGGGTTTCTGTTCAATTAAATGCAAAACATTAACACGCGTCATTTCACTCCGGTTCTCAAAAAGCCTGTGTTGTGGTGGTCGCCGTGGTAACCGGGGCTCTTGTTCCCCCCCGGTGAAAGGTGCAGCACCTGACTGTTGTAATGGGGCCCTGCGATAGTGTGTGTGTGTTGTTGTGTGTGTGGTGTCTGGTTGTGCTGAGGTGACGAGTGCATACTTTTGGGACGTTGGCCCTTGAGCCACTCATCCTGCTGCCATTGTTTGCCCAGGTGGAACGAGGACGCCACACAAACACCTCCCCCTCAACCTATGCCCACTGCAAGCGTTTGTTACAAACATTTTCACATATTAAATGATTTAGGGCGTCCTTTCCTTTTACCTTGTGAAAGTGTTTGTTTTTGAATGTGATTTTTTTTTTCCTTCTCATGTTAATTTTAATTTTTTTGGGGGGGGCCCGAAGCTTTATTAGACAGACAGTTGCCGTGAAGTGGGAAGAGAGGGAATAGACATTCGGCAAATGGTCGAGACTCGTAATCTAACTCAGGAAGAAACCACACATGTGCAATGCCCTTAACCACTGCACTCTCATTGTAATTTTGAATAGTTTAACTTTATCTTTTAGGCACAAATCCAATACTTTTCATAGTGTTTGTTGTTTATTGTGGATCCCCATTCTCCAGCTGTCGCTATCTTTCTTGGGGTCAATTTAAATAAACCCATTAAAATACAGATGTATTATTTCCTGTAGCATAATCTATTTACATTTAATTCATGTACAAAAAACTATTCCATAGATAAATAATACAACAATACTACAAAGATTCAGTTCTAAATCATCATTAACATCAACATCAAACAAACCAAACCATAATCCAACCACAATCTCAAACTTTTCTTGTCCAAATATTAATCGGAACAACTATAAACAAAAATACTCATTACATATTTAATTGACTATTATTCACTTGCTCATAGTCGCAAATGTTTTAGTGACTTTTAATCTTTGTTGTATTTTCATCCAGTGTTATTTTGTTCCTAGTTCCAAGTTTACAGTACATCGCCTATAGATGAATCATACCATATAAATTGTATGTTATTATTGTTTTCTTTTTTTAAATATATAAAACAGAACAGAAAAAAAAAGAAAAAACATGGCCAGAGAGAACAAGAGGGGGAAAAAAAGAAGAAAAATAGGGACCAAAAGACATTAAGGCACATGCTGTATTGTCCATCCAAAGTAGAGTTCCCATTCGCTCCAAAGTCTGTCAAATGTGTCCATTTTCAAATCAAATCAGATTTTTGAATTTTTAGAATGCAAATTATAATGTCGGTCCAGTCCTTGATTGTTGGTGCAGTTTGTGTCATCCCTTTTTTTGGCGATGGCCTTCTTTCCTGACACCCGAACTGTGCTCCAAAGGTATCCATGTATTGTGTCTATATGTTATTATTCTAATTTACTCTATTTTACAAAGATGAAATATGTAATTTGGTCATTCTCACACAAGATTCTCGAGATATTGTCATAAAAATCAGCTGTTTGTTGAAATATTTATGTTGCTCTTCACCAAAACAACCCGACTTTTATATTTTCCCTCTCGTCAACACCATGAAAAGGTTCAAATCTGTGAATATCCAGCACCGTCCCATTCTCCTCTTCCCCTCTGCACCATTTCTCTGCTGTATTGTGCCGCTGAGACCTGTGGTCCAACAGAAGCTCTCAGTTTCACAATGAAAACCCCAACCGTCTTTTATCTGCTGCCTTCACCAGCTGTGTTCGTTGTGCGTTGTTCTCCTTTGCGCTGTGGGGAAGAAAAAAAAAAATACACTATAGATTTTACCTCTGACAATGTTATCATTATTGCCTTTGAGTCATTGGCGTCCTTGCACTCTGCAGTTGTGATATTCTTCCTAAAGTCAATGTGACTTTGCTTTGAGCCCTGTTTTCATGTTCCCATCTTTGGAGTTTTGAAACAGCCCTTAAATGCAACAGCGTGGTTATGTTTAGATGTCCCCAGAATACTATTTCTTTTCGACAACGTGTGTGCCAAGCTCTTGACATAACACACTTTGGTTCAGGCGGAGCACAAAGACGCCCTCCCCCCAAAGGCCCAAAGTCCCACGCCAACCTCGATTCTATTAACAGTGTCACCGTGGCGACAAAAATGTTTCAAGTCAAGGCACAAAAGATGAGGCTTTTCAGGTGTCGTCATTTAGAGAGTAAAAAGAGAAACGATGTCCCATTTAAGCTGTTTGTGAGTTTGTGGCCCTGTATACGGCAGGATTTAACACAAGATGCAACACAAGAACAGCTGAAAAAAACAGCAGGGACACTTTTTTTTATTAGCAACACTTTCCATACCCCTAACCCTGCACGTTTTGCTTCTTTTTTGACAGCTTAAATTTTCGGTGTAAAATGAAAAAAAGCCAACTGTGGGTCTCAGAAGCTCGAAATAGTCTGCCCAAATGTGATAACTTACTGCCAAGATACTTTTTTCGATCTGCCTTTACCTCTACTTCATACAAACCCTGACCCAAACTGTTCTTCACAAACTTAACAGTGTCCAGAGTTGGTTTTTTTTGCCTAGCCTGGAATGTTCCATAGTATGGCATTAAACAGATATAACTTTCATTTATTCATTCACATTTTTGTTTGTATTGCTCAGAAAACCCACGAAAAACATCCTTCCTGTGAGCGAGATCTGACCAGTGACTTTACGTTTATTGCTCTGGTGTGGAGCAATCTGGTCAAAGTATAACGCCTCCACAGATAAAGGTTGCACAGTGCACCTTTAAAGAAGCTAGCTCATTTTTCAATACTTTACACGGATATATTGTAGCTTGGAAAGGTTTTGTAAAACGGAACCTGTTTTAGGTCTATAATTTTACATTTAGGCATTTAATAGGAATTCCTACTTCCCAACCTTTTCAAATCCGTTGTTTCTGCCACCAACATCTCTCAGCTGCTTCTTTGAAACAGGGCAACAACCATATTAAACCCTCCAACAGAAAAACGATGCAGGTGTTAAATAGGTTTGTGCTCTTGCTGCATTTTTCCATTGACCTATATGTGCTAACGTGTGTCTGTAGTGCGACAGATCAAGGTTACAACATCTTTCCGTTTGGACTGAAGAATGCTTGAACTGAGGGAGGAGGCACTTGAACTTCACAGTTGTCACAGCTGAAGGTTGCAAAATCAACTTCGAAACTTGTCACAACAGTTTCCCCATCATTATCTTAACTCAAAGTTGTATTTTAGTTGATCCATGCACATTTGAGTAATCCTGTATTGTGCTGCCTGCAACTGAGGCTCGAGTGCCCACAAAATTCCTGTTTTCACCTATCCCCACCCACATCCTTGAAAAAAATGAAGCCTTAGTGATACTGGTAGGGTTTTTAAATGCCTCTTTTCAAAATAAGAACATTTTTGTAAATGCCACTATGAAGAGGTGGGGCTTATCTTTTCTGCAATTTTGAACATTATTCAGCCGTTTTAGATCAATATTGCGTTTTACAATGAACAAAATGTACAATGACAATCTACTTATGTTGTAGTTCATTAGTAAGAGAACCGGAAAAAAGCATAATAAGTCTCATCAAGTCAGCATCATCTCAAAGAAAAGATGAGATGATGCTGCTACTGCTAATGTATTTTTGTTATTTTGCAGGTGACGTCTTTACCAATGTTCACACTGCAATTTGAGCTTTTGCACACAAATCTCAATGTGTTTTAGAAGTACAATTAGTAGACTAACAGTATTTTAACTTGGCAGGTTTGTAAATAGTCACCCAATGCCCTGTGCTTGTGACTTTGCAGCGTGATGCCCATCCCTCTGCTGCTTACCTCTCGAGTACCTACCTCGTGTTAGTTACATAGCTACATACTCCCCGTAGTTTCATCTTCAAAGAGTCGTGACACATGGGGAGAACCTGGCTCTATTACAGGGCTAATGGCATAATGGCTTTTTCCTCTGCTCAGGCATTTGAGGATGAGCCAACTTCGAGATAAATGGCAAGCAGCTGAAGGAGGCACCAGCGATTTTTGATCCATGAATCTGAGAGATGTGTTCTGCTTCTTCACAATCATTTCTGTCACATTCATATTTCTTAAGGCAAGACAAAACTAATTATCTTCAAATGTCTGTTTGTGGGTTTGTTTGATTTTTCAACAGATAAGCTTTCACAAAGCCAACCACATTGTCCAATCTGCACCCAAAGATGTTAGAGATATTATTTAATTCAATCCACTTGCATCCATAGATTTAATTGTAACTTCAAAGGCCGTTTTCAAAAAATATGTTTTTTTCACATAGAGACATAAAGATCAGCACTTAAAGTAGCTTCTAAACACCAACTTATTTATTAGTTATTAACTTAAGATTTTTATAAGTAGTTTTGACTTCAAAAAAGTGAGGTGAGATTTGAATTTTTACACACATTTTCAGTATTGAAGATCCAAAATCTCCTCCAAACATTTTTTGTAACTAATATTTCCATCAAATCAAACAATACATTTAAACCCAACCTTTCATATATGAACGCAATACATGAAAACATGAAAACTACAGAAGATGTTTGAACTATATCTCTAAATTTAAGCTTGTCTCCTATATTACCTAAAGTGTCATTTAAAGATTTAAGCAATAGTAACTATAAATCATGCTACAAAATCTCTACTTGGAGATGATAACCAGTACTTTGCAGCATCCAAATCGATGTTGAATTTTTTCCACTAAAGGACGTGACATCTTTTGCTGCTTTACCCTCTCGTCCGGAGTCCTGTTTGCATTCCAAGCTTCGGCAGCGCTGAGTAAAACTGCGGACATCGCTGTGAGCAAAACTCCAACACTCTGAGGGTGGCCCGGCCGGCGTTAATTGCAACCAGGGTGCATTTACTGATTATGGCTAAGTGGTCCAAAATGGTCCCTTGCTCTGCGTTCCATTGACCCGCACCCTCCCCTCATCGCATGTGGTCAATAGCCGGGGCCTGTTGAGATGCCTTTCCGCTGAGAAAAGAGAGTGCGCTCTGATTGTGGCCTTCTTTTCGTTTCATCCCCAGCACAACACAAGGAAGAGAGGGGAGATTTTTAAATTACAATGCGCTGTAACATAAACAGTTACCTCATAGACAAGGATTTCTACTCCTTTTAGGCGCTCAACATTTCTTATGCACGGCGGAGCTCGTGGCTATTCAAGCTTGTGGGGAAAATGGAAATTAAGCGAATGCATAATATAAATGTGCCTTGAAAGGTAGGCAACGACATTAGTCCTTTTCGCCGATTCTGTAGATAACGGTTTTCCTGCATCAACAAGCGCCGTGCAGGTTGTGGGAGTTTTTTGGTAACAAGAGACCGCGTGAAGGAGGCAGCAGACCGGGCGGGAGATAAACGCCACTGGATCACAGGCTTTTATCTTCCCTCTCGGTCTGTTTCCATGGATGGGATCATGTTTAGGCCAGGGTGACATGCTTTCTGTGCCAATGTTTCATGTATGTTTGAGGATCATACATTAACTTCAAACTTCAGATGTTACGTTCAGACAGATGCTCCTTCACTTACTTCTCTGTGAGTAATTGTATTTTGAAGTGATGTTACTCTTGGCAAACAGTGAAAATGACTGCGCTTGTTTTATTAAATTCAATTCGATGCGATACACGGCTCACGGTACGATAATATGATATAATATATTTCTCATGATATTCTACGATACATTTAAAGAACCCAATACATTTTAACAAATTTTTTCTTTGTTGCCTATTTTAATCATCAAAACAGTGAAAATGTCAAATTGTTTGCGTAAACACGTTTCCTTTCTTCAAACATGCAACACAATTACCAAAAATGACTCATGGCAATATATCGATACAGCATCCCACGATATCGATACTGCATAACCAAATTTAGTATCATGATATTTCAATATTTTGGCACACCTCTATAATTACCAGTAGTTCTGAAATATGTGGATTATTATCTCATTCAAACACAGTTAGGATAAAAGCAGAACTGTTATGTTTATAGAACTTGTTCATACCATAGGTTTTACCGCCATGTTTTTCTTACAACTTTTACTTTCATTGCCTGCCAAAGGTAATTAAAAAATACCTGAAGTGGCTGCCTGCAATTTGTTGTACAGGCATTTTACCTACTTGACATTTTGCTGGAAAGATGAAATGAAATGTCACACTGTGGTCAAAAGAGTTCATTCTACAGCACAACGCATACTTTGAATAGTTGTAAGTTTACATGGAATTTAGAGTACAGAGATAACTCAACTCAGAAGTGCTTGGTAAATTATATTCTCTTACATTGTTATGAAAACGGTGTCATCTCAGGAACCGTAACGGCCATCGTGTCTATATGCCTCGGAGGATTCTCAGATCTCACAAAAAGACTTTTACATAACACCCCAGCGTTGATGTAATGCCTCCGCCCCTCCTCAGCCTGAAAGCGGGTGTCAAAAGCCCTTTACCCCGACTGTCTGCCCTTGTGTCATAATCTCCCCTGTGCCTCCTCGGATCCCGCTATAATTTATGTGATTAACTGATGTCACTGCTTCGGCTCTCTCCCATCAACAACAACGCACCCTGCCGCCCAATTTTGTCTTTAAGTTACATCCTCGGGGCCATGTGTGTCTCTTAAATCTGTTATTCTGAAAAGACGATATTCAATAAGGTCCGACGCAAATGGGGAAAGAAAGGAGCTTTTTATGACAGAAGTACCAGGAATTACAACATGCCAATTAAAAAGAGAGTGTTTTATGACTTGGCTTGCTGACATGGGGAGATTTATACAAGCGCATGTGTGGAAAAGTTTGTATGGAAGTCAGAGAAAGGTTAGAGCTGTGTGACTAATTCAACACTTGTGCTTCTTTAAACAGTGAATTTAACAAGATCACGTCATGTTCTGCTCTGTTCTGCTCACAAACTCTCCTGTATGGGAGCTGGGAGGGTCTGCGTGAATGGCTGCTGCCTGTTAGTGCTGCTGTATGCACATCTGTGTGTATACAGCCACAAACAAACAGACCACTGCACTGGGTGATTAGGTTTCCCGGGCACGGCCACTGGCTCGTGAAGCATATTGTCTTATAATACTACGTGTGTGAAGGCAGATGGCCTATAAAGAGAAAGGCATAGGCATGTTTATCTATTATGTAAACAGAAGGGCTGTCACTAACGATTATTTTATTTGTTTACTAGTCAGCGATTATTTCTATTGTACATTGACACTTTTTAAATAGATTATACATTATCAATCAAATAAAGGTTTGAAATATGGTGACTGAAAAAAAAAAATGTGTTTTAGAGTTGGTATAGTCCAATTAATGACTACGATGATCCAAATGTGATTACCATTTTTTGTGTGTGGTTGACTAGTCATGATTAGTCAATGAATCGTCTGCCTTTTTTTAGAATCAGAACCAGAACCAGAATCAGATTAGTAAGCTTCAGGTGAAAAACACTTTAGGCGATGCTGGAAAATTGAGGCTCAGTGCATTTACCAAAGAATTTAAATGTAAAAACATCAACTAGGTAATACAGTGCTGAAGGGAGGGTCCGCCACTAGATGTTAATGTAATGTTAATGTTTCACTGTAAGGACTGTTTGCATTTATTAAAATTGCATTTGCCTTTTTTGCTAATAATATCTTGAAAAACATGCTTGGAGTGAAGCAGGTGGCAGACAGCCCCAGGAAAGTTACATAGTGCACCTTTAACTGTACTTTGGAGTTCAAGAGTGATGGTAGCACACATCCAGTCAAGTGTACGTTGCAGTGATTACAACCACTAAAATTAGAAATGGAGTTTATTATGGAGTTGCCACTTGCACAGGTGCACTGCAATATATTAGCACTAGTCATTCTTGTACGCTTTCTCTGAGGGATAAAAGGAGAGAAAGAGGAGGTGAGTTATAAGCATGTAATACAAATACATACAGACAATTAATGTTTCCAGCTTCTAGCCATGTGATCGATGATGTATGCTGCTAAATATTACAGCTGAATATAAAAAAAAAACATTATTAATTTGGCAACATATCAAAGATTCTAGGATTTTATGGATAATTAGCTGTTTATATATGGCACTAAAGTCTATGCTGCTTTCAAGGGTTTATATGGTTGCACCTTTTGCTTTCATTTGCCTTTAGGTTTCATTTCCTCTTTGATTCCTGCATGTTTTCCTCCACTCTCCCGTATCTTCTTTCCAGTATCAACCAATAACTATTAATACCTTGAAAACGCCATGTAACAAATCATTGCAGGCTTCTATAGACCAGGCGGAGACCAAACCAAAAGGTCATAGCGGTCGGAGCAGGCTGCGGGGAGCTTGAGGCCAGTTGAGTGCACATTTAGGTTAGAGTGACTGGGTGAGTTGTCAGACAGGCATCACACAGAAAAGCATCCATCCAGGACACAACCCAGCGCTCAAGGCCCAGTGTCGGACCACTGCACTGGGGGTCCGCAAGGGGGTGAGAGAGGGGAGATACTCGGTCCTCTTCAGCAAGGACATCTCCTAAAGTTACCCCTGGATGCATCTCTCATTGCCAGCTTTGTTTGTGACAACATGCTCCGCTGCACCGACCCACATCTTATTTAGAAGGCAGACTTAACCCTTCGCGAGCTAACAATGATGTCACGATACTAGCATTTCAAACTTGATTTCCATAAAATAATCTATACCGATTTTGATACCACATTTATATAATTTGTTTAATCTAGGCCGTTAAAGCCACAGTATGTAACTTTCTGGAGGTGGAAAGTCATCTGCATACTTCAGAACATTATCCATTGATACAGATATAATTATATTTATACCATACTGTGGAATATTATAGCCAAAGGAACAACATTTCCATGGAAAACAGCAGGAGGAGGAGGTACAAGTCAGGTTTGTGAAGAAGGAAGCCACTCCAGTTTTTACTTTGGACAATTTTTGGGCTAAAACGTTACTTACTGGGGCTTTAAGTGCAATTTCAACTTAAAAAAGTATTAATAGCATTTTACTGGGTGTTATTATACTAATTCAGAATTGCAATCAAAAGTCGCTTTGTCAGTGAACAAAACTGGCATCTGTTTTTATGTATTTATGTATTTATTTATTTATTTATTTATTTATATATTTAGCTATCCATCTACCTATCACAATTATACAATAAAAGGCATACACAACATAAGATGGTAGAATAAAACAATGCAGGAAAGATCAAATGTTTGCTTTTGGTTTTTTCTCTATGAAATCTTGAGTATTTATTTCCGATATTAGTTTTAGTATTCCTTAGTCTCTAGGTGATGTTTTTTTTTAACCATTCTATTACCTAAATTAGAGAGCACAGTTTAGCTTTTTGTGCACCCCATAACAATAAGGAAAGAGGAAAGAGGCAGGGTCAGTATGCTAATAGTGGGCGTACATTTTGATGCCTCGGATGCATGGAGCGTCGTGGTGAAATGTGCAATCACTCACCACCTCACTCCCGCTCATTACACCCCCGCGTGCGTCTCCGCTTCTCCATCCTTGTCCTCCCCCATGCCCGAATCTCCTATGTTCCCGGTAGGAAGTCCTCTCTCCAAATATGAGTTCGTTTTCCGAGAGGTGGTGTACATGTGGCGTGCAATGTGCTGACGTGTAGCTTTCTGGGTAATTAGAACATCCCTCGGTCTCCAAGAAAACTCCTGAAGTAAAGTTTAATTTGCACTGCGCCGCTCAGAGGAAGGGCCTTCTTTTTGTTATTACCGTGGCAATTAGCCGCAGCCAGGGCCGAGGCATTTCCTGTGATTGTTGAGATTTGCATAGATTAAATGAGTGAAAAGATGCTGGGCCCTTTCGTCTACTTCTTTATCTGTTTCTCCTCCTTCATCCCTTCATACCTCCTTATCACCCAGACTTATCAAATCTCCATCAGTGGCCATAGCAACAGGAACACCATACACCCCTATCTGATCCCTCTGTAAGCGATGAGTGATGGATCCCCAAAGAACTGACAAATCGTATCAACGGAAGACTTTTTTTCTCCGTCTGCAGTGGCATTTATTTCTCCTGCGTGATCCCTAATGGTCGTTCCCCTGTTTTAGCCAATAATTCGTAATTAACTCAGTGTTGGTTAGGGCTATGTGCTGGTGCTCCGCTGAGGATATGCTAATGAAAGTACTTGAATGAAAGTGTAAACATTGCAGGGCTGTCTGTTGTTGCTGGCAAATGAAAGAGGTTTTATGGCAGGCCTGAAATTACTTTTTTCTCATTTTGATCGATTGCAATTTTCAATTTGATTTGGTTTTGATTTGTCTTATTGATGCAAATTTCAGTATAAATTTCCAGGACATTAATTAACAGACTTTTAATAATTGCCATTTTTCAAAAAAGTCCAATTTCATCCTCCAAAGTCTGAACTCTGCTCCAAATCCCTTGGCTGTAAACCAAGTAGGCAA
The DNA here is from genome assembly GCA_015082035.1 of Chaenogobius annularis. Classification (NCBI taxonomy): domain Eukaryota; kingdom Metazoa; phylum Chordata; class Actinopteri; order Gobiiformes; family Gobiidae; genus Chaenogobius; species Chaenogobius annularis. The sequence continues at coordinate 1,293,005 of BJKM01000110.1, read as the reverse complement.
GGCAAGGCAAGGCAAGTTTATTTGTAGAGCACAATTCGTACACAAAGGCAATTCAAAGTGCTTCACACAACAGGAAAAAATGCATTAAAATCACAAAGACATTACAGAATAGTTAAAGACATAAAAGAGAAGAGTGCAAATACAATCATTTCAGTCATATGCACAGCCAAACAAAACAGTTTTTAGTTTAGATTTGAACAATGCCAGAGCAGAGGCCTGTCTCACATTCTCAGGAAGACTGTTCCAGATTTTAGCTGCATAAAACTGAAACGCAGATTCCCCATGTTTAGTCCAGACTCTGGGCACCAGCAGGAGGCCGGTCCATGTTTAGTCCTGAGTCTGGGCACCAGCAGGAAGCCGGTCCCTGAGGTCCTCAGAGTCCGAGATGTTCATATGGCACTAACATGTCCGAGATGTACTTTGGTGCTAGGCCATGGAGAGACTTGTATACAAGCAGAGCTGCTTTGAAGTCTATTCTCTGAGCCACAGGGAGCCAGTGCAGAGACCTGAGCACAGGACTAATGTGATCATACTTCCTGGTTCTAGTCAGGACCCGAGCAGCGGCGTTCTGGATGTACTGCAGCTGTTTTACAGCTCGTTTGGAGAGGCCAGTGAGCAGGCCGTTACAGTAGTCTAATCTACTAGAGACAAACGCATGGATAAGTCTCTCCAGGTCTGGTTTAGACACTATACTTTTGATTTTGGCAATGTTTTTTAGATGGTAAAAAGCTGCAGATGTTATTGATCTGACGTGGCTGTTAAAATTCAAATCTGAGTCCATTATTACCCCAGATTTCTAACTTGATTTGTAGGTTTTAGAGCGAGACTCTGGAGGTGACAGTTAACACTTTCTCTTTGTTTCTGTGGGCCAAAGACGATGATTTCAGTCTTGTCTGAAGTTCAGCTGGAGAAAGTTGTTTTGCATCCACACACTGATCTGTTGGATGCAGTGACAGAGTGAATCCACTGGTCCATATTCACCTGCCGTCTTGAAACATAGATCTGAGTGACGTCTGCGTAATTGTGATCGTACCAAGCATACTATGTTAACGTTTAGAAATGACTGAATCTTGAGCTCAATTAAAATCCAATTGCGAAGCCCTATCATATGGCAAATGTAAGTAAACATTTAATTATGTAAGGGTTTGGTGGACGCAATTTTTGAAAATCCAAATACTGTTTGATCTTTGTTGCTGCATTTAGGTTCAGGGGTCAACACTTAGGATAAGCTGAAAAAGATGAATAATATCACCATTGTTGGGGTGAATGAAGGTTTTTGGATTTGGATTATAATTTTTCATCACTTTTTTAATCATAGCCCAGTTCTACACATCAGATGTAACCTTCTTTATCTTTTTTTTCTCCTTTCTTTTTTCCCCTCCATTGTTCTCAACTTCCTTGGCATGCTTACTTGTCTATCATGCAAATGTCCTGGCCGTACATAGTGTTTATGCCATATCCAGCCCTAAGTGTTGCGCGGTGACAATGTGAAACAATTTATGTACTACTATAACACCCATGATCGCGCAGTATGTATTTATTCATGCATGTTTGCACTGTCATCCTTGCATACATTGTGTGTAACGCCCTGCTGCTGTACCAAACTCTGCTCCTCACCCTGTTCCTTTGTGCCATGGCAGCGGAGGCCTGGCTGTACTTAATGAGATTATCAGTCAAAAAGTACACGGCTAGATGCTTGCACGCTGTTCTCACAATGCTACGAGTAGGGAAAACACATTGAAATTCCACTTCCTGGTCACGAACACTACCAAACTGGTTCCTATAAGGTGCACTATGTAACTTTTCGGATGGAAGGTCGGGCCCCTGCTTGTCTCCAGAGAGATGCTCTTGCTTTATCCCATAGTATGGCTTTAAACTAATCTGGAAAGGCAAGCCTGCTCACAAGTAATTGAATAAATTCTAGATGGATAATTTTATGGGGCTGTACTTGATTTTTATTCATTTATTGAGATTTTAATTTTTTTTAACTTCCAGTACAGATACATTGTAAAAGCCTTTTTATTAACCCAGAACCAAGACATGCGCTGTTGGCATAGTACTTGTTGTTAACTTGTGACAGTAAAACTCTGCTCTGGCCTCTAAAAGTTGTATTGTGGTGAATAATTAGGATACTAGGACTTGTTACAAACTGTTTACTGTGAACTTATTCTTTTTTTCCACATTTTTAAGACATTAAAAATCAGCTATAGCTCCTTTAAGGCCAACACTGTGGAACATCTAGCAATGGGCAAGATATCGAATTTCAGATAATATATTGTTTTGAAGATCCACAAAATTTGAATATTGAGTATATCATTCGTTGGCCTAATATTACCCTAATACCATCTCCATGAAAACAAGCAGATGCCGGACCCTCCATCAGCAAAGTTACTTTGTTCACCTTTAATTTAATAGCCAAATGTTTTATACCAATATTTTGGAATGGGTTTTAAAGTTTCATTGTAATGCTTGCATGAATTTGCATTATCAGCACCTGCCTTGCTATAATAGTGTGAGATATGACATTTCCTTTCCCTCATCAGATTAATACAACTGGTATTTGCTCATTTGCAGAGTGCGAGGGAGAGAATATTTAGCGGAGAGAAAGTGAATAAGAGAAATACATATGGAAAGCGCCGCTAATAGTTCTCGAGGCTAAGCTGCAGGGGCTGTTAAACCTGAAAAGTGACTAATCCTCTGGACTGCTCCGGTCCAGCGTGGCACGGCCCGCAAAAGAATCTACATCCATCGAGACACAACCCTCCTGATCCATATTTCAAAGCGAGGGAAGTAGAGAAGGAATTCCGTAATGAGCTCCCATCTTCCACTTTGCAAGCGGAGGACTGTCTTTGTGGAACTAATTGAAAGTGGCATGCAGAGCGCCGGGGAGCTCTTTTGGGGGCGCGCAGCGTTTTAAAGGGGATGTGTATAGAGATAAGCCCCGCTGCATACCGCTGTGGCTTTTGTGTCACAGGTCTGAAATAAACAGGTTAGCGTTGGAGGAACAGGAAAGGCGCTTCGATGTTTGCTTTTGTGGGGGATTTTGTTCCCTTCGTGTGGTTTTGTCAATTGGCATCTGTTCTCGTCCTTTCCCTCTTCTTAATAAATCTAGTTTTCTGTGTCATCTCATCAGAGGTGCGTCCGTTCGCATGTGTGTGGGCAGGTATTTAACACACTGAGGTGACTAAAATCTGTATCACTCACTTCATGGGGACCTGCCTGGGGACAAACAAATCAGGACCCCGTAAATCCTTCATTACTGAATCAACATGTTTTAAAGGAAAACTAGACGTTATAGGCTTTTTGCAGGTGCTAAGTATTGAACTATAACGTAAGTTCATCATCATTTTTCATTTTGTTCATTGTAAACAGTAATGGTAACAGAAACAGAAACAGGTTCATTAACTTCCTGTTCAAAACTGTGGAATTTGAAATGTCTTCATACTGACATTTCATTGTCACAAGCAGCAGGTTGTCATTTGGCATGTTTTTATTTTGTACCCCTGTGGTATGTGTTTATAACCTTCGTGTGTCACTCAGAGTCTTAATTGTCTCCAAATAATCCCAACAAGGGACAGGAAAGTGGGTGGGGTTAGGGGATAGAATTTTCTGAGCACTCAGACCTGAGTTACAGGACAATACAGGATTACAACAACATGCATTACCGGTAATGACTCCAAACAAATATGAATAAATAGAACTTTGAGCCAACAAATGATGAGGAAACACTGTTGTAACAAGGTTAAAGCTTGTTAAAGTTGATTTTGCATAATTTATTCTCTTTAGAATGGGTTAATATAGTTTAAGGTTAGGGTTTAGGCAATTAGTGACAAGGGTTGATCATGGTAAAGTTAAGATCCGTCAATGACATATCAACCCAACATTTGCCTGTTTGAGTGTGTGTGCGTGTGTACCATTTGGGCTTGCGGAGTAGCTCTGACAGGAGATGGGGCTTTCTCTCTTACAGATATGGAAATGGCCCGAGACGTATGCAGTTAGGCTGATATACTGCTTGGCATTTACCGAAATGATGAAACAGAGCGTGGCCTTAACTATTTACAGACACGCACACTTCCCCGTACAAACACTGCACAGCGCCATGTACGATTCACCGCTGCTCACTTCCTGGGACAAATGTATTCAGAGATAGCCTATGTGTGGTTTTAACCTTTTCGCTACATTTGTGGTGGAAAGTATGCATTTCTTCAGTGAGAACTTCATGGACAGGAAGGACACATGTCACAGAGGAGTTGACTTTTTTTTTGCATTCCTTTGTGGTTAGCCTGGTGGGAAAGTGAATCTTCTCTAATGTGCACAGCATCTGGGACTTGCATTTCACCAGGAATCAACAGTACAGTATTCTCTCTGCTGTAAATATATCATAGTTTATTATCTATCAATCTTTTTTTCCCCTATTTTAGCATTATTCATTATGGCAATGAACCATGAACTGAATAACCCTGCGACGAGCTGTCCACTGTCCAGGTTGTACCCCGCCTAATGCCCAAAGTCACTGGGATAGGCTCCAGTCACCCGCGACCCCTAACGGGATCAAACTGTAGAAATGAATGAATGAATGAATGAACCATGAACTCAAAACTACCTAGCCAAGTATCTTCCAGCATTTGGCTTCCAATGTATGCAGTTATAATATATATTTTTTAACACCCAAAATAAATGTAACCAAGACAAACATGATCCAAGCTGAACAGTCAATATAAGGTTCAAAACATAACTGATTTAACATTAAAAGTAAAACTGGAACTGGCTATGAAACAGATTCTGGAAGAAGAAAAAAGTACTAAATCAGGGCATATCTTTTAACTTACAACCTACTGTTAATTTTACAATCCACACTGACTTATACATCAAGGATATGTTAAACGTGTGATATTTCAAGACAGTCCTAATTGCAATTCCAAAGTCTTATTCCAATGATAAGACTTACAGATGACTTTAATCGCTGGAAGGCACAGTGGGGTTGCCTCTTTTTGCGCGGATCTGCTCCAAGTTGTTGACAAAGTGCCTCTGCAAAGTCAGCATGGAGCTTCTCTGGAGCCAAGATAAATCCATACAACTGACACCGCTCTTCTTTTTGAAACCCAACAATCTTTTCCTGTTTTGGGGGCAGATCAACGGTGAGTATTTTGAATTGGCGTTCTCCTCTTGTAACAGGGGGACTTGACACGTTGGAGTTCATTTGTAACGGATAATGTGGATCTTGCTGTGTTTTTCCAATGCTGAAGTTGTATTATGGACCGCCCTGACTCCTGCTGGTGTCAAATCAAGCTCACGTTGCTTGTTTACTCACTGCGTCTTTATGCCAAGCCAGGAAACAGAAACCTACTTTTGTTCTTGAAGTTTTAATAACATGTACTTAATATCAGCGCTGCATTGTGTTTGTACACGGTGTGGCGGCGCGCGTCGTCTCATACATTTATTTATTGAATTATGAGCCTGTTTCACATTCCCACTGCTGTTTGCTGGCAACAAGATAGACTCAACGCGGACGCAGCTATCAGATTATGTAGCCGCGTTTGCTGACATGCCTTTTTCCGCTTATCAACCTACAAAAAAAGTCACATCTATTCACTATAAAAAGGAACATTACATCTTATTATTAATGTACTATTTCAGTATTCTGTTGATTTCAAGTAATGTATTTTTGTGTAATCTTTCTGTTTTATTTTGGTACAGATAGCAATGTTAACAACTATCACTACAAGGATCGCCAGAAAACCATTGCAAATGAATATGCAATTCACTGCAAAAAGAAAAATTGAGTAACTCTATCTAAAGCAAACTTTTTAATGTGTTGAAAAAAATGCACCATTAGAGAAGTAATTATATGTTCTTAAAGCAGGGGAGTTAAGAAAGCTATTTGGGGCTGTTGCTTTTTTCAATTTATTCCAGTTGAATTAAAAAGTTCATTAACATTTGGGCAGTTCTTTTTAATATTGAGTCACTGTTTCATCCTCACTAATGTACTGCCTTATGAGCTGTTGCAGAAAATACATGGAAGGACTGACGCTTTGGGGAGCGGAGAGGAGGCAGGCAGGGCAGGGAAGTGTGAAGGCCCCATGCCCAGCTGTGCAGCGGCCCCTGGGGCTCGGGCGTCTGCAGAGGAATGTGGCTGGAGTGAGTGGGTTCAGTCTGGAGATAGAGGCAGGCTTCAGGGAGGCAGCTGCTGTTTGAGAGAGGGTGTATCTGCACCTAAACACCATGGTAAAGACAGGATGTCACATTATTTATGAACAGTAGTGTATAAAGGCTAAACAGAGAACAGTTCAAGAATTAATACAACATATATCACTAGTTAAACATGATGTATCCATTATCTTTAAAGACATTTGAAACAGGAAATGTTCTAATCAGGACTTTCCAATTATTCCATTAAGGGAATAATCAAATTTGGCTGGAAATAAAGGGAGGTGATTTAAATGTTCTTCTTTTTATACTAATCAGATCAAGTATTTGAAAATCTCTTTTGCCCGTGCGCTCACAGCTGGAGAACAGGAGGCAGTGTAAAAAAAAAAATATATATATATATATATATATATCTTGAACTAAAAAACAAAGTCACCTACATCACTATGCTTTAGCATAACTGTCATTGTGAAGGGCACTGTCACAAAAAGTGCTTGTAGCCTTAAATCTGATTGGGTTATGAGAAAGTTATAGTTGATATAATGATTTACTCGTGTAGTCCTTAGTAAGTTGCAGTTTCAGGCTGCAGTAGCGCCACAACCGTCACATCTCATGAATGTTATACTGGTAATGCATGTCTTAATTATGGCTATAAAAAAAAAACAATTATCCAATTTGATTTATTTTCCAGATTTAATTTAGTCTTTTACTCATTACTGACAGAGGATCTCGATTAAAAAGACAATTCGTTGAACTCGATCTTGTTGAAAAGTTGATCAATTGCACAGCACAGCCCTAGTCTTAATTTATGGAATTTTAGGGACACATTTTTGTCTAGAACGGGAGACAAACCCCCGATTAGAACAGCTCTTCCTACAGATCCGGCGTGTTCTTCCAGTCAGCTGAGATGTGCCGTGTCCGCTTCACACTGCTTAGGAGAGAAATGACAGCTTGCTTTTGTTCTGCAGATTTCCTGTGGCAAAAGGTCGCTTAAAGTGCATAGCAGACATACACCGCCTCATTCCCTCGCGGCCCCCGCCCTTTTGATTCTTTTCCCGCCACTGGTTTCCCCATTTCGGTCAGAATAACCCACCAGTCGACCAATTACAGCGGCCAATGTGTCGAGGGGAAGCGAGCTGATTGGCTGTCGGGGGTTGTCTGCGAGGTCAAAGAGGGGTTGGGTTTTACACATGTCCTTCTGGAACCTCCTGTGCAGTTGACACAGAGAGACAGGAGGAAAAGGAAGTTAAAGGGAAAACAAAAGGGAACTTGTGAGAGAGTCCCTTTCTGCGTTGGTCATGTTGGTAAAGGGAGAATGTTAGAAGGAAATCTGTAACAAATCAACACCTACAAATCAGTTACAACTTTACTGACCCCTTGTGGCTGGAGACAGTATATTATGTGGTCCTAAATTCCCCAAATCTCCCAAGAAAAGATTGGAAAGCCCTTGGATAGCATGTAGTCCCATGTGGCAATGTTTCACCAATAGATAATATTTTGAGATGTGAAATATTTATCCTGAAAATACACTTCACAATAAATGATAATATTGAAAGTACTTTCTGCCATTGACGCAATAACCTTAAAGCAGGATAATTCCAGTAAACCCTTTTCTAAATATAACAATATACAACAAATAAGAAAGCCAGAAGTCATAGAATGTTAGTTATTCAACTCTCTCCAGCGTATTCTTATAGAACAACTAGAAAGGAATCCCCACTAGTGCAAGGAAAACATACACGTGTTAAATACTGAGCCCCAGAAAATAGTGTTCCATCTTTCATTTACGATAGATATAGCAATTATCACAAGGCCTAGCACTCATGAATATATTTCAGATCAGCTGTTGATGCTTTTACCATTTATACAAAAATCTTTATGTCTTAATGACACGGAATCGATAAAGTGATTCATACACATACTAATTTGAGTTAAACACATTTTCAGGTAATTTGACTTCTGCACTGGGTTGTAATAGCCCACTGTCTGCAAATATGTCAGGTTTGGTGAAGGCTAGCGTTAAAATGTCTGCAATTCCAGCAATGAAATGTTTGAGTCTGAAAGCGTTTGTTGTGTGAGTGCAGCGAGAGCCTGCATTCTTCCTCGGGGGCAATGTAAGGTAAGACAGGAAAACACCTGGTTAAAGAAGACAACTCGCAGTTACAAACCAGTATCTCTGTAGACTCTACTTATCACGTGATTAAAGAATGTTATCTGCACCTTGTTGCTCTAACAGTCGCTCATCATGGCCTGCTCTGTCTGTCATTAAACTTACAGCAACAATTCCCTTTATAAACATGACCTTTTTCCATCTGGGCCAATGTGACTGGTCTGTCCTCACGCACTTAGTCATGCATGTTTTGTTTTGAATAAACAGATGACATACATATTCTGCCATATAGATTCAAGATAGGTCAATAGGGTGCGCTCACACTGATGTGGTTTGGTCCTGTTCTGGTCCTTGTCTTGTCCTGATGTAGTGCAGGTATTGTTCCGGGTTTGGTCCTGGTTTAGTCTCAATTTTGATGTTGTGAACGTGTAAGATTGAACGCCCCCCTGAAAATGTGTTATGGTGAAGAGATGGGCAATATTGTGAATGTTGATTTTTAAGCTATGCAAAATGGAAAAAGAGCTGATTTACTTTGTTAAAATGTTGTTTAAAGGGTTTAAAGTGATATTTCTGCACATTTGTGGGTAATATTGCAGTCATCTTACATTTATTTTAGAGTCTTAAACCTCAACCAATACATTTAAAGACACGTTGAACACATTATTATCATTATATTGTTATATTATTATCATTATTAAAATATGAGTTTTATTGGTATGCTCAGAAAATAAAAATCTATTTATTTTTCTCATAATCGGATAACCCTTATTTGGGGTTATTTGCTTCTGGTTTAATAATTCATTCATATCAAGCCTAAAATTGATTAAATATGATGAATTACAATCACACAAAAACACAAAACTGAAACAGTTATGCGTGCGTGACATGCATTGACAAAAACGTAAGACAAAGGAAGACTTTTAATATGCCACTGAGTTCCAGCTACGACCCCAACAGTGTCATTCAACCCCGCAGTGATTGAATCTTCAAGCGCCGCCACATGAAAAGGATAGCGCCATATTGATTGTTGCACTACAGTAATTGTCCCCCGATACACAATGTATAGCATATTAAATGGCCGGCATGCTTTGATTATTTGCCATTCAGTGCATGAGGGACAGAAGACAATGATCACTCTATGTATATGGCAATGGGAAGGAAGGGCTATATGGAGCTTTTGTCGTTAAGGGGTGATTAACTGTGGCTACACTCGCAAATGACTGCAAGGTACTGCTTCTTGGACAAATTAATTACCTGCCATAGTGAGTGATTACTGCTGAGGATGGTATGGCTCACTATAAGAAAAGATTGCATTTAGACATTCATTGATATCAGACATCACATGTGTTGGTGCTAATCTTATGCTGTCAGTTTTGTAAGAAAAAGAGTTTAGAGGCTCTTTATTTCTCTGTGTTGCTTGTGCTGTGGTAGTTTTTGAAAAAATCTATTAAGATATTTATTAGATTTAATGACATCATATTTTATGATGATTTTATGATTTTTTTTTTAATGGAATTTGATTGTGATGTGGTTAATTTTTTTTCAGTGTTATAGACAACATCAAATGAACACAGAACAGAAACAAGACACAGAGAGAGAGCATACAAACACTTAGATAGTCCTAAACATGTAGTCCGGCATAGTCTTCCATTCGGTTCATAGTCACAATCAAAATAGTCCATTTTCAAATTTAGTCCGGATGTGATTTTCAAAAGTTTTGGGAGTTATAACGCCTGTCCAGCCCCTGATCTTTGGTTCAGTTTGTGTCATCCATTTATTCGTGATGGCTCTTTTCCCTGCAGCCTCCAATGTATGCTCCGAAAGTATCAATTTATTGTGACTATAAGAGGAGTTTTGAGGCACAAATACATAGTTCAGAAACTCAAGTGTTTTGGCCAAGGTACAAAAAAAAAAATCTGCACTTCTTTGTTAATCTCAGTCCAGTATTTATGAACAATAGGACAGTCCCTAAACATTTCTTCTTGAAGTCAGAGCGTTTTCCAACTGGGGGACTGGTAAATAAGGTCACAAGACGTTTTAAATGTAATTCACAAGAAACCCAGCCTGTTCGCCTCTCTGTTGCTCCGGTGAAGTGCGTTGTTCCTGATGACATCTCTAATTCTTGTCAGGGAAGAATGCGGCGTGACGGCAGCATTAGGAGTGAATCTGGAGGCACAGCCGGCCGCGTGCATGCCAGGGCACATTCAGTGACACCGGGTCTGTCAGGAAGGCTCCAGATTTGAGTTTGACTATTCCCAGTGGACGCAGGAGCATGTGCGCACGACGTGAGGGCCGCATCTGTGTGTGCTTGTGCCTGTCAGAGGAGAGCTGAACAGAGAGGGAAGCTGGCTGGATAATAGAGTATAACATTATGCTAAGCTCTCCATATGGCAACTTTACTTACAAAAGTAATAAACAGTTACTAAGACAAAGCATTTGGTTGTTTATTTTCAGAAATATTTTTTTTCTAATTCCCCCTTTGCTCTGCACCTTTGGGCAGTCAGAATTCATGTCACTCAAAGTACAATTTGATTAGGCAGGAGATGGTATTTCTCCGGCTCGACTGATGGTCGACTGGAAGAGCCAAGCAAGAAATGGTGATGGAGAACAGGGGGATGGGTACTGTAAAACAAAGAAACCTAAAATTGGGAGATATTTTCAGCCTGGCCTGAAAAGGTGGGCTTTGACTTGCATCCAGGCAGAACACCACTTACGATTGAATGGCTAGGATGTTGACCTGCTGTCAAACATGTCATAACAGTTGCATGTCGTCCCCCCGTGGCTTTTGTCTGCAGGCGCCTCAATTATAATGTATTATTGTTATTTGTTACCTTACAACCAACATGACACCAGTTCAGCTCTCCACAATGACCTTATCCCTGTTGCATCACGGTTAAACCAACAGAATGAAATGCATTGATGTGGCAAATTCGCTCTTGCTGGACATTTTCTGGACTATCCATGAGCAAGAATGGTGTCTGTCAAACGTGTAGTTGAAACAGAACTGACTGACAAGTAGTTATTGGCAAGCAGATGAGATTTGAAGTGGTCTTAGCCAGCTATATAAATGCCACAGTGAATTTTTCAATGAAAGGTCCAGTGATAGCTAGCGTATTGGAATATATGACTTTTTGAAGGTTTGCCCCCCGCTCGAAGCTTACCCCTGCCATGGATTTTTACTGTGCGCTGCAGATTGAGTGACCTTTCTTTTTATTATATGTCAGCCGTAGATGAAGCCAAGTGAAAGGTTTAGCTCTAACCAGCCGATGCGCCTCGTAACTCCAATTTGCCGAAGTGATCAAGGACGCGCCGCCTAACTCGAGAGCTCCTATGTCGCTGAATGCTACAGAACATGACGCCGTTTCTATGTGTGGCCGTTTTCCCTCACACTCGCGGGGCTGCCAACTGGTTAAGCCGGTTGACCGAGTGATTGTGTGTTAGGACGTGTTAGTGTCCGTTCCCCATATCTGCGCCCAGCCCTGGCCAGCTCTGAGTGTGGCCCATATTTCCTCTGGGCTTGTTGACAGCACAGAGAGGTGAGCAACAGTCTGGATGTGTCGCAGCGTCACCCGAAAAGGCCAGCTGACATTTTCTGGATTGTTCTGAGAAGCAAACTATATTGTGATGCTAGTTGTTGAGTGATGCTTCGATGTTAATTGTGTGTTGATCTTCAATAATAGTTTTGTGTAAGTAATTTTGTGTGGAAATACGCACAGCACTTTTGCTCATTTTCAAAGCTATAATCAAATAAGACAGTGAACGCTCAATTGAACTGTCAGTCACACTTCCATCCCGAAATCTAGTTTACTTTACTTGTTTATTTATCGGGAACAATGCACATGGAAACTCAATATATGTACACATTTTTAGTATATTAACACAATCACTCATCCAGTCATCCATTTAGTAAAAATAGTCCCACTCCAAAATACTATCAGTTACATCCATATACAATTAAGGTTGCTGCATGCATAAAAAAGACTGGTGGAAAATCTCTTATTATTTTTAAGTAGAGCAATAAGATCTGAGCTTTAGAGAGTCCAACAAATAACTACAAGAAATAATAGACACAAACTAAGGGCTAAAGTGCTTTATTCAGCTCTTTGTTTGTTGCTGCTCATGTTTTTCAAAGCTTTTGCATATTTAGAAAAGGGGTTACTGAGATTTTCCAGCTTTAGCATTATTGTATTAATGGAATGTAATAGAATCAGGATATTTTGATGTAGCAATTTATTGCACTTCAAAATGTGTCATCGTGACGGGTCTAAATGTGTCCCACGTCTATAACAAGCGCCGATGGACATGTCCTTAGCCTTACCAGGAAACAAATGGACTCTACAGTGGATGCATCGCTACAAACCCATTGTTGCATGAAATGTATTAAGTCTTGAGCTAAACATAATGCAAATAAGTAAAATAAGATAAGATCTGCATTCAGTTATAGTCAGTACATGTGTTTTCATTTATAAAAGCGTTCTGATTTAATCTAAAACTACATTTCCAAATCGTGAAGGTTTCCTAAATCATTCCTGTAATTCTTTAATCCTCTAAGGTTTTCTAAATCGCATGGGGAATCTAGGCGAACATGCCCCAGGGTCGGGTCAGAGCCTGGCCAGCGGCTGCTACACTGTCCTAATACTGCCCGACTGTCAGCCTACATCGTCCTAATAGGGCAGCACGGACTGGAGGCTCCTCATGGCATCTTCTCCATCTTTTCTCTAGGGCTATCGTCGCACCAAGCATCACTTTATGACAGATAGCTGCCATCTTTTACCAATTGCAAATGCTCCCCCGTGCTTCCTCCCTTTGGACACGAGCGTCGTCAGGGGGAAAAGTGGGTGTGGGCGGGTGCTGATTGAGATGGCACCCGGCACACTCACCCTGCCTTCACCCCATCATCTCCCATTCTCTCTCATCTCCTGGCTGGTGCACCCCCACTCACATCCCACACGCCACCTTTGACCCCTGGCTCCAGGTAATGGGGGCAGGCCGAGTGATAGTGGGTGCAGTGAAGATGAGCTACATTACTGATTGAGGGATCATGCTGAAGAATAATGATATGGAATAATATAGCCATGGAATAGGAGTGATCGCCATTGTGAGGAGGCTTAAGATCTTGGATTAGATGCTATGTTTTTTTTGTTTTTTTTTTTATGAAATACACTTACATTGAATTAAAGTAGAAACAAGTGACCCAGCTGTGGTTGTGAAATGCTTTGCCAATGTGTGAAGTCACAGTAAAAGCTGCCAGTTTTTGTTGACATAAGGTGAAGGCATGTGTAGGATTTTGGCTTTATCGCGTTTGCCTAATACTGAACGTGAAACTGCTTTGTACAATCTGTGCTACAGTTTGGGAACACTTGGAAAATCGTGATATTGGCCTATTTCCCATTTGACTGTTTTGTCCCACTATATTTGCTAGGCATTTGAATGTGAACAGGAAAGAGGAAATACTTTGCAACAAATGTTCAAATTCAGATCTTTTTTGTAAAGGATCCACAAACTTGCCAAGCTCAAGATTAAAATGATTTTCTATTAACGTTAATCACGTCTTTGTGACTGAATAACAATAATGATACCAATGTGTGTCGCTTTTCTGCCAAAAAAATGTAATACTAATTTGTAAAAATACCAGGGTTAATTTGTGTTGACAGAGAGTGAGTGTTATGCCTCGTTTATATTATGAGCATAGGCCCTGAAATCAAGCCTTGAATTGATAAAGTGCATTTTAAGATACACAAAGCGCTTGAATGAATACATATGGTTAATTAATACACAGATAAAAGTACATGACGTTTAATACAGACATATTAGCCATAAACCATTACAAAACATCTGCTTTTTCACAAACAAATTTTGCCATTGGTGGTCTGTCTCAATTTTAGATGTAGTTTGTAACTTTTGGGGGGGAGACACCTGCTGTCTCCATGGAGACGTTATTGCTTTGTTGTTCCAATGTATGGTATTAAACTTATCTTGTATTTATTCAATTACAAGATTTATTTTAGCTCAAAATGATTTAATTACTTAATTACTTAAACATGCATTCTTACTGTGATCTTCACAGACCTGACCTGTAACTTGGCCTGTTGGCGTCACTTGCTTATCTCCATGCATAGAAAACCTATATCTGCCTTTATGAGTTTAATGCCATACTGCGGTACATTGTAGACAAAGATAAGGTGTGGATCTTCCATCAGAGGGGTTACATTGTGCAGGTATAAAGTATGAGCATAATAAAACACAAACACATTACAGCAAATACACGTTGTTTCTTCTACGGTTGACTAAAAATCTACTTGTAGTTTTAATGCTTTATTGGGCAGGTAGTATAGTAAGAGACAGGAGTGTTTTTCCCATCTGGGAGAGAGGAGAGGGGGAGGTTTTCTCAGACCTTGAGCAGCAAGAATGTCCCTCTTACACAAATGTTTCAAGGACTGTACAAGTTTGACCACCTTTTTAATTTAGTAATCTGTTGTTACTGAATATAATTCTGTTTCTATAATTCTATAAGTAGCCTTGATATTTCCCAAAATAAATAGGTTTCTGGGAAGTTTGTGGAAGGTGCTGCGCTGAGGATATAACTCATCAATTTCACAGTCAGCAACCACCATGGCAAATCTGGAAAAGCAATTCTCACTGGTACTTTTTTTGGAAGTGGTCATTATGAAGTCTTTGAGGTCATTAATATGGAAATGTTTACCCCAGGTGGGAAGGCCTCATTCAAGACACAAACGTGAGGATATTTCGACATGTAAATGACGTGGAATAGAGTAAAACAGCAGAAAAATGAAACTGCAAATGTAATATTTTATTTTGCTCCACTCCTAAACGTTCACAAGACAAGTTGTTGGTTTGTTTATTCTGGTTTAAAACATTTTGTCACAACTTTCAAAAGCACAAATGATAGCAAAGAAGTAGTGCTCTTGAATTGACTCCTGACACATGAATATTCTTGGTTCGGGGGACTTCCCTCTGCCTATTCGCATCTCCTTCCTTGTTAGGTGAATTAATGAAGATTATATCTCCATTATATTCACGTGTTCAAGGCACTGTACCTGATTTTTACTCTCTTTAGAAACATGTAAAAACAGAACTTGTTCATTTTAGACTCTTTGAGGCAGTCCACACTACTTAATCCCGTCCTAGAGTTCATAAATGCTTTTCACAAATTTCAGAGGCCAGAGCGTGCAAATTTTGCTGCAAAGGTAAAGCTAACAACCACTAACATGTTAACAGTGCACTTTCAGTTTTGCGGAGAATAAAAAGCTCATAATCCACACTCATATCCACGAAGAACTATTTTTGCCATCTATGTATGTACAGGGAAAACACAGATTGCACTTTCTTACATGAACGCAATTGGGCAACTACCCATTGGTAGTTGTGAGTTTGACATCCCTTCGTCCACGTTATTGCTCACGTTACACAAGACTAACAACAATGCCTGTGAGTCACAAAGAAGGAGAATCAAAGCTATCATTTAGCCCTATGTGTGTGGTTGGGTGCGTGTAAATGCTGCAGGGTTCCAAGGATCCATCAGTCTCCCGTCTGGAGCCAAGCAAAGGGAAGGTCAGCCTGATGGATCCTTTCTGACATGCTCACAGCCTGTGATGTCAGCCGGGCCGTGCATGAGGGAACGCACGTGGGCCAGCCAAACACAGGCCCTGTTCACCAGAGCAGAGGGTGGACAGGCGAGCGGGGAGAGGGGAGCGGGGAGAGGGGAGCGGTGGGGTGCGTGGAGGAGGCTGGGCTGGACTGGCCTTGGGGCCCCAGGGCCTCCAACAGATAGTGTTGTGGGGGGGTTACTGGCAAGAATGAAGGAGGATGTACAAGCAGGGGGGGCCAGACAGAGGTGCCGAGCGACTGAAGCGGAATGGCCCGTATGAAATATTTGAGAATAAATCAACACTCAAAAATAAAATGGTTTGTAACCGTCCATTTTGTGTTAATTCCATTCGAAGAATTTAAAGAGGGGGCATTACGCGTCTATGGAGTATTAATTGTTAAAACTTTGCATATATAGGTCACCATATGTTACCTTTTGTTGGTTTGAAAATGCCATATAGCCAAAAACAACATATTCAAATGTGTAATTCGTTTCCATTTCATTTTTGATGCTGTGAATTTTGAATTTGAGCAAAGGCTGCAATTATTTAGGTGATAGAATCTTACTTTTTTTTAAAACATACATTACAAATCGAATGTACTACAAAATTGTGCAGCCCTATTTGCCTTCATTTAATATGAAACATCTAATGGAAAAGTGTGACATAATATATTTAAAACAGTGTCAACATTTCATTAATACAGGATTCACAATAAATCCCTGTTAATCACCTTTCGAATTAATGTTTCTACTTTCTTGACAAACTTCATATAATATGATGTGGTGTTGCGCGGGTGAGAGGGCAAACATTTAGGGTTGACTTGATTCACACATTTCGGGAGAATGAACGTCGGCATCAGTATGTTGTGAAGATAATATTGTTTTGCCATATCACCCGGACACAGTCAAGAGAAAGACCAGACCGGGGCAGCAGAAGAAAGGCTCCATTCATGAGTGGTGCCATCTCTGTCTCCCAAAGGACACCGAGGCTCATCACTGCCCGGGCCAGCTGGGAGGATGTCAGCACACACACACACACACAGACACACACACACATAAGCACACAGACATAGGCTTTCCATGCTTTTCAAGACATTACACTGACTTACATTCATTTCCGGGAGACAGATACTTGCCTTACCTTAACCTAAACCCTATTTAAACACAGGTCTTAACTTTAAATCGTGTTGATGATCTAGTAATATAGCATTTACGTCATGAAGACCAGGTTTTTGGCCTATGGGGGCTGCACGGTTTTGTCAAATAATTGAATTGCGGTTATAATACGTTTTGTGATGTACGTTTACAGGCAAGGCAAGTTTCTCTGTAGAGCATACACAGGGTAATTCAAAGTGCGTTACAGAACCGGAAAAGTTGCATGTTGCTCTTTGTGCACATTGTACTCTCCAAGGGCATTAACATTTGAGAGAAGACTGAAATATGAACTGATAATACAATGTTGCTCTAAACTACAGGTACAACACGATTTATTTATTTTTCTATAAAGAGACAGGATATTTTGTTCTTTGCAGAGGATATTCTATTATCTAAGGAATTGCAGCCTTTGCAAATTGATAATTGCCTCAACTAATTGCGATTCCGATTTTTTATCCTTCTGTCCCCACGATGCGACAAATACCCACCCACTCCTCAAGCCCAGTGTCCTCGTTCTCTATCGAGCTCAGTGCAGTCAAAGCCCTCCCTTCTCTCATGTAACTAGGGCTATTGAGTCGCAGTGAAAGAGCCTAAGCTAATACTATGTGGTTTGTCTGTTTCGCAGTCTGCAGCCCTGTACTGTATGTGACATGTGACATGTAGACTGTGCTCCAGCCCCCCCCCCCCACAGCCTCGCCTCCGACAGCAGGCCAGCTGGAGATGAGCGAGGTGGGGCGCAGCTTAAAGCCTGATAAATTGGCAGTGTCAGCCGAATGCACCGCACTTGGATGCCGTTTCCAAGGACTCAAACTGTGCTTTATACAGCCATGTTGTTCTTATTTTAATCCGTTTTGTCTTATAATTATAGTTTATACCCGTAGAACAGTACGGTTAAACACCCGCTGCTTCCATGCTATATTTGTCTCATTGTTCAAATCATCTTTTTTAGATTATCTTGTTTTAACACTTAATGAAGACATTTTTTTATGAAAAGAGGGGGGCCAAAATATGTAGTTAAGTAAGCGTAATGTTACCTTAAAATAATAGTCATGTAGAAGTAAAGAGTAGTGACCCACATTATCCAATCCAATGACCAAAGTGCAGTATGCGACAATAATAAAAACACAGCAAGGAAATAGACACAGAAAGGCAGAAAAACAAACATACTGTGCACTATAAAAGTGAAGTTTCAAGAGCTGACTTAAACACAGAAAATGACTCGGCCTGTCTAACGTGCAGGGGCAGCGTGTTCCACAGTTTTACCAGTGACAGAGAAGTTTCCTCCACTAACAAGGAATGATCTGCCGCCCTGAATGAGCGCGCAGGGGCGTTGGGCCGAATCAGGTCGGACAGATAATGTGGAGCGAGGCCATAGGAGGCATTTAAGAACAAAAAAAAGGAGAATTTGGAGAAAGAGTCAAAAGTATTTGGAGAAACAGTTTCGATGTAAACAGTATTTATGATGTGAGTTAATGTGATTGGACAGACAAAGGAAAGAATAGACTTGAAAAAGATGGAAGAGTTTATCGCATTTAATGTTGTTCATATAAAGCTTTTGTAGAAGTACTCACAGTAGGAAGAGCAACCAATTTTTTTACTCGAGAAAAGCTGTGTCTAAATATTACTCATGTTGGAGTAGAAGTACGGTGTCAGAAAACTACTGTCGTCAAAAAGTTACTGATGTAAATGTAACTGAGTACTACCCTCCTCTGAATGGCTGTGGTGCAGACGACTCATTTGCATTCAGGGTTTTATTCTGTATGCTATAAGCAACACAATATGTCTCCCTTTCTCATTTGTCGCATTCACTTGATCATTTTCTCTTGCTCTAACAGTTTGACAGCGGACCACAACCCCCTCAGCCCCGAGCATATCCAAAACAATTTCTAGTAATGCATGCCAAGATACCAGCACAATGTGATGTTGATAATGCCTGGATTTATCACAGTTGGGAGTTACTTAGACCAGCCCCAGGCCACAGAAGGGGGAAATGCTGAGGTCCTGTGGTTGGACTGTACCCGCGTCCTCTGGAGTCGCGGTGTTTTGTTCGATTAAAGGGCTTCCTGTGGCTTTTATCTGCACAATGGGCTTTGACAGGGAGACTTTCTTCCAGTGCGGTCGCAGCAGCCATGGCACTCATAAAAGTCCTTCATAAAGTTCGTCTTACTTACTTACTTACCCAGCCATGCACGGACATTGCTGTGATAGAGTAATACTGCCATCTACCAAAGATAAACAAGGGGTAAGAGACGTGTTTGTTGCAATATTACAATTTCAAAGTTGATTTCAATATAGCACAATGATGATTAAAAAGCTTGAAACATTTAGAAAATACAATGTAATTTTCAACACAAAATAATAGTATTTTCTTTAATGTTACTATGTGGTCTTATAATTGTCCAAAAGTAAATTGATAATTCTAAAACTATTCAGGAAACGTCCAATTTTGTCCTATTTATGTGATTTCTTGTCAGCATCTATACGTGCTTAAAGGAGTGTTGTGTTCCAAACAGGTTTTTGTATCAGGATATTGATTTTATTTTATTTTATTTATTTTTTTTTTTACAATGATGAATATTACTTTTGGGATTGCTTTATAGGCTTTTGTCGTTGGCTGACAAACATTGATATTTTTGTGGAAATAAACAGGCGTCTCTCTTACATAGTAAAAGGGGTTGATGGACATCTAAGCCTGTTGTTTATGAAATATTTGTATTGCTAGCCAGTTCTAGTGTCCTAAGATACTGTTGCTATAGCCTTTTATCTTTTCGATTGTGCCCCCTGAGACCGCAATATCCAGTCTGAGGAAACAATAACCCTCATATTGGTTTGTCTATATTTTCTTTCAGCAATATACTATTATGTTGTTTTTCATATAAGTGACTTGCTTTTTATGAGAAACGTACGGTATAATTTTGGTTCTTAAGAGTTCTCTAATACTGTTGTGTTTTGTTGTAATTACTTAGGATTAAACAGATCCCAACTAGGTTGCCATGGTCACCAAAATCATATTAGGATCATGCTGATAAATTGTTATTATATAGAGACTCAGGAGTTGCTCTGTGCAATAATACACTGCTAATATTATCACTTTGAAGCACATTTAAGCCGTGCAGTTGTCTAGAGGGTGAAGTTATAAAGGCTCTTTTTGAAATCTCAAGATTTTAGGGATGGCTGCGCCAGAAAAATAACTGTAACATTGTTTATTATTAAGATACATTTTATACCAGAACCAGAAGAGGCTTAAAGATGCATTAACTTTCCAAGTAGAGGTTTTGGGGTAATAATGTACGTATACTTTGTCATTCTTCTTTTTATGGTCTTAACTAGTCTTGCAATTGAATTTGGCCCTCAAAGAAAATGATATTGCCCACCCTTAGCCTAGAATTATGGCATTACGGTATCTATCTCCATGGAGTCAAGCACATGACACCACCGGAACAAGTTACAGTCTCATTTATAAAGCATGCGTACATACAAAAATGCTACGTTCATCATTTTCCATGTTAAGTTTGGGATTTATAAAAAGACAACTTGACCTAGAATGAGCGGTTCGGTCTAAAACGCTGAACTTTGTACATGGAAGCTTTCAGAGAGGCAGAAGGTAATCTGTGCTCAGAGAGATGAAAATTTAACGAGTTTGAGGCAGTTTCTGTTTCGTCTGTGCACACACTTTACACAGTAAGAATTCCACGTTACGTTTCATAAATGAGACCCCAGATCTGTGGAAAGAGCAATCAAAATGCCTGTAAAGGAATAAATGCTAGATAGATAAGTTTAATTCCATTTACTGTGTAGAACATTTCAAGTAAAGTAAATTACATCCTGGAGACAAGCAAGTGGCGGACCGCCTCCTACCAGAAAAGTTAGGTAGTGCACCTTTTTACAGAACTGTGATTGGCTTACAGGAACTTTTGATTCTACTACAGTCTTTCTGGTCGATTTAAGAATCAGTAAAATAACTTTTTTTTTAACTGTCACTGTTTTCCAATTTGTCTTTTCATAATTGTGCGCTATTGAAGTCAAGCCATTCATGTGAAAATAAATTTGCAGCTTTGGTGGGTTACTTTAAGTGATACATCGCTTGATAACCTAGCTGCCTTCAGACTGAAAGACTAATTAAATTGTCTGTGTCGATTTGAATTGGTTCTGTGTGAGTAGTAAGTGTGTGCACATCGTCTAATTAAATCATATTGGTTTTCAAAATTGTTGCTGGGATTTGTGGATGCTCTCCAGCTCACTCCTACATGTGCAGTGTAAATAAGTCCTCCATCTGACCCCAGCGTGCGATTACAGGCAGCACTTGTGGACTGAGAAGCGGAAAATGGAAAAAGGTTTTTACGTGCAAGGTTTTCACACTGAATAGGGGAAGATAAAAGGAGTGGTTGTGTGGCTGGTTTTTGTGTGATGTATTTCTGAGCAGCTTGTTGATCTTTTGCAGAGCACCAGAGATCATCCTGGGCCTGCCGTTCTGTGAGGCAATCGACATGTGGTCCCTGGGCTGTGTCATCGCAGAGCTCTTCCTGGGATGGCCGCTTTACCCTGGAGCGTCAGAGTACGATCAGGTAATCCAATGAATCCAATGAAAGAACAAGACATATCAACTTTCCCTCAACTACTTTTTTTGGTAACACTTTATTTTAAGGTGCACTTATTAACATCTTACTAGCTGCTAATTTGCATATATGTAAGTGGGTAAATCAGTGTTAGTTTGCATTTGTTCGTCCCTTATTAATGTCTTATTCTGGATAAACTTATTCTGCTGCTAATC
Source organism: Chaenogobius annularis (assembly GCA_015082035.1). Lineage (NCBI taxonomy): Eukaryota > Metazoa > Chordata > Actinopteri > Gobiiformes > Gobiidae > Chaenogobius > Chaenogobius annularis. Next base: position 1,271,213 of record BJKM01000110.1, on the reverse strand, counting down.
AGACATTTGCGAACCCTCCTCATTAATAAAGTCTTTATTAGGTAAAGCCCTTAACAACTCCCATATTTGGATCATGATTCATGTACAAACGTGTCTTATCTTACTAATACGTTTATTTGTTGGAAAGTGTGAATGCCTATTTTATTTTAATTTTATACTATAGTAGTTTTAAATTGTTTCTTAATGCATGCCCTTTTTGATTTTTACTATTCTGCAATTATAGTGCAGAATAAAGTGCATTAAGTAAAGTGCAAATTCAAGAGTGTAACAATCACAATAAAGATAAGCAGGTGACAAACTGTCCACCAGAAAAGAAGTAATCAGGTCTCAGTTTAACTATGAACTCTTCTGATTTCTGGTGGTCTAAAATTCAGCTCCAACCACACAAAGCTCCCACACTTTATTAACATTTGTGCTATCTTTCTATGAGCATGTGCTTGGGAGTGCTCAGGAGGAGGGTGGGCTGTTTCTCCAATCCCCCTGACAGCCCCTGATGATTCCTGCGCAGCCTCCTTGTTTATCTCAACAGATGCCACACAGCTATTTGTCCAATTAGCGTAGCCCCTGTGCTCTAGAGCAAGACATCGCCGACACATTCCCTTCTCTCTATCACTCACCGAGGGCGCAGTGGGAAAACCTTGAGCCGGTTGTGCTCCGTCAACAAACAAGCTTCCCTGATTTGTTTGTATCAGTCTTTAATATCCAATCAATGGCAAATTTCAAATCAATTTGAATGCCAATAAACGTTTCAAAAGGTCTACATGTTCCTAAATATGCATACATGTGAATACTAGCAACGTACCAAAAGGTTTGTGAGAGCTTGACCAACATTATATAGGTTTTGACAGAAAATCAGGTACCCCACCAAACAGCACAGATCTGAGATTTAAGATCTGCATCACAAAATGTATGAAGTTTTTTTTTATCTAATGATTTTTGGAATCTAATGAAAAGTTTTCATACTTTAAAATAATCCTTTGAAATAGAGCTTTTATAAGTATTTACAGGGGAATATAGTTGTGGAGAAAAGGGGCTCTTCACTAGTTTGTGTTTTAGGACTGTTCTATTCATAAATATTGGATTGCGATTAGTCTTCAACACGGATGTAAAACTCCAGCAATGGAAAACAATAGATGGATACATCTATTGCTGCAGCAAAAAAGCAATAACAAGAAAATGGATGGCAAGGACGGAGCCGTGTCAAGGACTGGACTGATATACCTTTGGACATTCACAAAATGGAAAACTTGACTTTAGTATGAACTGAAATATTTAAACTATACTATATAAGTTTACCAGACACTGGGACAGATAGTACCAGTACATGGACATGTTTATTCTTTGGCCTTCTCTATTTCCTTTTGATTTGATCTTTCACTCTCTGGTCCAGCTTTAACTCTACTTACAATTTGATCTTCTTTTTGCAGATTCGGTACATCTCCCAGACACAAGGCCTTCCTGCTGAGTATTTATTAAGTGCTGGGACAAAAACAACCAGGTTTTTCAACAGAGATTCGGAGTCCACATATCCGCTTTGGAGACTTAAGGTTGGTCAAAACACTGCATAGGCTCTATACTGTGTAATGCAAAGCCTCAGCCAGTAGAAGACATGCTGACCCTGGGTACCATAGCCCCAAACAAAGTGGGCGGCTAATAAGAGCAAAATGGATTTGTGTGAAAGGATTTGGAAAATGGAAGCCAAACTTGATAAAAATCCTCTCAGTTATAACCCCCTTTCGACTGACTGGGTATATAGGCCACTCAATAAGTACGTCTGCCCCATCTTTTAGCATCGTGCGTTTTAGTATTGCCCATTCCCAGACCAGACTCTAAATGTTTTATGATCAGCTTTTGTGTATATATCTCTTCACTGAGGAATGTGTTTTTAACCAATTAGAAATAATTACAACACCCAAGTCACTTATTGCTTGATGTTAATTCTAACCTGAATTCTAGATGTCCACCCTGAAACTTTTTTGCTTGTCTCAACTGAAATGCATATCGATCTTGCACTGATACAATTACAGTGTGGTTTTTTTGCTTAACATTGCTTTGAAAAACACCTGCTCATATTGAAAGCGGGCTCACCTGTCCACAGATCTGGCTTGTAACTTGATCTAGTGGCCTAACGTGTTTGTTCCATTGAGATAGATAATTTAAATGCCATACTGTGGAACTTTCCAGTCAAAACAATAACAACCGCATGGAGACAAACAGATGATGCACCCCTCACAAGAAAATTTACACAGTGGACCTTTAATTAAATGTGTTTTCCTTGACACAAATGTAAACGTAGAATGTATTCCAATTAGCTCAATCAATCCAAATGAGGGCTCGCATCTACATAATACACTTTACTGCTTTCTATTTCCCTTCAGTCTGACTCAAAGTTTTCATATCTATCTTATGAATATGTGTATAGCATTTGTGTACTGAGCATAATGGCTCATCATTAGCAGAATATGCAGCATTGTTGGTCCCTGCGTCTCTGCGGTCGTCTCTGGCTGTTAGATGAATGTTTGTGCGCCACCCCAGGGTTCCTCGGAGGGCAAGCCGCGTCCTGCTGCACATCAACAACAAGAGGCCATAATGAGCCCAATGTAAATAGTGGCTTTCCAGAGGGGAAAGTGTGATGGGATTGGAGGGTAACATCTGCTTCTTGTCTCCTGTAGACTCCAGAGGACCACGAGGGCGAGACAGGAATCAAGTCCAAGGAGGCCCGCAAGTACATCTTCAACTGCCTGGACGATATGGCTCAGGTATTTATGTGCACAAAGCCCAAACGTCAATCGCACTGTCTTCTGCAACTCTTACATCTGCCTGTCTCTCAAGTCCATATGAACCACCACATCGGGCAAAATAACTATCAAATGTTTGAAATCCGTTAAAATATTTATGCTGCCGAGTCCCTGATATCCAGATGCTATGGCGTGGTGCTGCCATATAGAATTTTACCTAGCAAAATGAAAGCAGCTGCGGAAGAAAACTCCAGCTCTGATCTTCATCGCTCCTAATAAGTTACAGACAGACAGGTTGAGCTGAACATGTGGCAAGACTGGTTAACATGTTACGTCCAGTCCTGCTTCCAGATATATATATATATATATATATATGTGTGTTTTGGTTTTTTACATCTTTGCAAATGCTGCGGATACATTTGCAGTCTAAGCCATGTGCAGCTCATGTGTGGGAAGAAAAAGCAAAAGCATTCGGAATAGACAAAATATTGGCGCTAATGTCAATATTTTTTTTCCCATACAATGGTATTAGAAAAATTCCCTGATATATTGGGCTGATTTTTGTTTGTAAGCTGCACCAGACTCTGTATCCATGTGTCATTCCCATCACATCCTTAGTGCATCACAGGTGTCTTTTTAACTAGTAGAGAAATAAACTACAGACTTGAAAGTATTTTTACACAATCATCATAACGAGTAGAAGAACATTTATAACTTACTACCTGACTACAGTATATGTGAAAAGTTATTTTGGGAACTAAACTAAAGCTTAAAACTAAAACCATTTTAGGTGATGATTCATAGATTTTAAAATAACAATATCAACTGCAAACATATTTATTGGCCACGATAGCAAAGCAAATACTGGATATTGGTATCGATCCCTTGAAAGCACCATATCTTGCTGACTGCACAGCTTTAGTAACAGTGTCCTGACCGGGTCTGCAGACTGGCTCAGTGGGACTTGCTCTGTCGTGTCTCTGTGACTAAGCTCTGCACATTTGCACATCCTGTAAGTGACAAGCAAGAACTGTTTGTTTTTGTGAGACCTTCTGTAACACAAGTATGTTATGTATGTTCGCTTAACACTCTTGTTGTAACTTATATTATACAGCTTTTACAATATTTATGGGAAAAAGTCTAAATAGTCTAGAACAGAACAGAACAATAATTTAAGCAGATATCAAAATGTTAAATTGTTGCGCCCTCAACACCTACATTGTTTCTTATTATTGTTTACATAGGTCATGAAATGTAATCTCTGGCATTATTTTCTCCGTGGAAGGTCATGGGAGCAAATCTTTTCGTTTTAATCTTATACAACTAAACAAATGTTCCATATTTATGATTTGCACTGCTCACTGGCTTTGTAGCTGGTGAATCTTTGCATAGTGGTCAGCTCTGATGCACCCATGACATTTGGATAGGCCATGCTCGGCTGTAAGCTGATATACACTCCCTGTTTTGTACACCAAATACTGGCACATATGGGATATACAGGATGGAGGAGTTATTTTCCCATGGCATTCCCGTCTCTGCCCGTTGATATCATGTTCTCCGGTTTAGAGCTGATAATGACTGGCCTGCACGATAACAGGTGAATTATTACTTAATGGACTATTGTCTTGTAAACAACACACATGCACATGCCCCGGGGCTGTGCAATTAATCAAATTTGAATTCAATCGAGATCCAATTGTTTCAAAACTTCAATAATCAGCTTATCGGGAGGTCCACAGTCGACCTTCTATCAAATAAATAATGTTTTTGGAGAGGAGTTCAGGCTTTAGAGGAATAGACTGGACATTCTTTGTGTGTTAAATGGCACTGACTAAAGCCATTGTATTTGTTTTAATAAGAATAATGAAACCCGAATGAAAAAAAAATGAAAATAAAAAAGACATTTCGAGCAGTCTGTCCGAAAGTACATGTTGTCAGATGGGACATGATGCTATCTCTGCCTGAGCTTGTTGAGCGCACACACACACCCTCACACACACACACACACACACACACACACATGCGCGAGATATAGGGAGTTAATGAAACAACCTGCACTGCCATGATATCCCCTGGGTCATCTCTGTCTCCCACACGTTCAAATCTACGTTCTTTATACCTCGCACCGGAAGACACAGCAGAAAACAGCTACAACGAGCTTAATGCTTGCAGCAACTGCCTATTTTGGCCCCGCTCTCCTGATCCTATAAACAAGTCAGCATTGTGGACATCTGCCTGTGCGTATATAATGGATGATCTAGCTTGAAGGCCCTGGAAGATTTGGATGCCAGCAACAGATAAGGAACTGGTATTCACTCATAAACAAACAAAAAAAAAGAGAGGCAGCATTACACAGAACTGGATCTGATTTAGACTACACAAAACATGGCCAAAATAATGTCTTGTGTCGAGTCCAAACTGCTGAAAAACACAATTACTTTGATATAGGAAAAGCTTTGCAGAGTGAAAAGCTTGCCAAGAGGAAAAGGGAAAGTGAATTAAGATTGAGTTCAGGTTTATATTTATTTCATAACACTGGCTTTATAAATAAACTCCTTTCACCGACTGTTGCTTGAACTGAGAAATGTGTTTCATAGGCAGTGCTTTGTCTCCTTTGCATCCTGCCGTGGTTAGCTTGGGCATTTCCCGAGGCAGGGGCCAATCTGTCCCACTGCTCAACATCTGCCGCCTCTGCCCTGGCTCCACTGTGGCATGCGAGCGCTCCTCTTGACACAGATGTGCAGCTATAAACTGCAGTTTACATGCAAGACATGTAGGGCTGCCCATATTAAAAGCCAAGAAGCATTTGTTGTTTTTTTAATTTGCTGAGTAAATAGTTTTATGGGATGTGCAATGTATAGTAATTGTAATCAAGCCACAAAGTCTGCAACATGCTTTTTTCTCATATTTTGGTATGAAAGTAATAGCATATTACTCATTGGGGAACAATAATCCATCCATCCATCCATTTTCTACCGCTTGTTCCCGTTAGGGGTCACGGGTGACTGGAGCCTATCCCAGTGCCTTTGGGCCTTAGGCAGGGTACACCCTGGACAGTGGCCAACTTGCCACAGGGCTAATGGGGGGGGGGGAACAATAATCTTAAACATGGAAATTCTCGGTTATTATTATTTAAGATTATTGTGGGGAACAATAATCTTAAATAATAATAACCGAGAATTTCCATGTTTCTTTATAGAATATCAGTAGCAATGCAATATTATATTTGACATGCCATTAATGAATGATAATTATTGGCATTAAGAGGTGGTTAATATATCGATAATATCTAGAATGTTGTTTGGAAGATATGCAAAATTTGAATTTCGAGTATATTTTTTATAGTCAAAATGCTATAAAAGAGCTGATTAAAAATAAAAAAAGGAAATGTTGTCCACTTTCAAATAAGGTTAAAGGTGATATTTCTGCACATTTGTGATTCCTTTTACAGACATTTCACATTTGTCTGATAATTAAACCTCGACTAATACGTTTAAAGAAATGTTTTAACACTTTTCTGTTGGATTGACTTAATATCATCCACTATAGTTACCAAGTTACTGTAAAAAATATATAGATTTTCATTTTTGTGAACATCGCCCAGCCCTACTATCATTACTCCTTATTGTTTCATAATATTTATTCAGAATTGTCTCACGATGACCAGCTGTGCTACATGTGCAATTCTCCATTTCCCAAAGTCATCTCTTCCACCAGTCAGAGAACAGCCTGATTATTTCCCAGTTCTTTCTGCAGATTATTCTTTTTATCACAGTTGGTGGAGATGGCAAGCAGAGAGCGACGGCTGCAGAGGCTGAATAACCTGCATAGGGAAGGCGAATTGAATCAGATTTGGGGCGTGTTGACTGGCAGCACATCTGATAGCCCCTGGAGCAGGCCTACAGATAAGCGCTGCGTCTTTATGAAAAACAGACCCGCTCCGTTCACATAACAGTCACCGTAAACAAGGGCAGTCTGTCTGTGCCACTAGCCCCTGTTCATCTGCTTGTTCCCCTCAAAAAACAGCGTGGCTAAATCATGACCTTGTCCCACTTCCTTCATTCCTCTCTTGACCAGGGTTGTCACGACAAATTTATACCCAGATACTTATCAATACTGAAACTACTGTGGACAGTATATGCTGATTAAAACAAGAAAAATCACATAAATGGGGCAAAATCGAACCCCTCCTAATTAAAGAGGGCATCTTGTGCAAAATTCACTTCAATGAGCGTTTAACCCTGTTACAACGTTGTTTCCTCAGCATTATCTTACTCAAAGTTGTATTTTGACTGAATTTTGCATGTTTGTGTAATCCTGTATGTCCTGCAACTGAGGTTCCAGTGCTCAGGAAGTTAGTATAATTGTTTCTATTACAAATCTGTTTTAGATTGTGGTTTATAATAAACAAAATGGAAAAGGATGAAAGGATGTGAAACATACAGTAATATTGTCTACTTTAATACTTTTAGAATGGTCTTGATCTAGTATAAGACCAAATATCAAATAGATGACTCATATTTTGAGCTGAAAATGACATGTTATTGTAAAGAAAAGAAGTGTAGTCATTACATATCGACAGTGAGCATTTTCTTTAGTATCACAATCAAGTTTAAAATGTTAGTTTTCAGGATCATACTCCTGACATAAAATATAAAAGAGCAGACACAATTTCATTCCTGTAAGCCTAATTTATTTTAGCAACAACAACCTTCGCTGTGCTGTTTTGTCCGAAGCTATTTCCTAGAATATATTTAGGTTAACTTGTCAGCCCTTTCAGAAGTGCTCAGAAAAATGTATCCTTTGTACAACTTGCCAATGGCAGCATTTATTGGCTTCGTGTTCTTTTTGTTTGTTTTCACATCTCAGGCACAGATAAAATCTAAGTCTAGGCGCCAGGGAGATATTTCAAGTGGAGCTAGGAATACCAATGTCTTTAATGCCACCAAAAGAGCAAGGTTATGGATACACTGACAAGGGAATGAGCTGTTAAATAAACCTGCTTAGAACCTTGTGCTGTGAGTGATTGTGTGCATAGCTAACATTTCCTGTGTTTTTTGCTGCAGGTGAACATGACGTCAGACCTGGAGGGCAGCGACATGCTGGCAGAGAAGGCCGACCGGAGGGAGTTTATCGACTTGTTGACAAAGATGCTCACTATTGACGCCGACAAGAGAATCACGCCCATTGAAACGCTCAACCATCCTTTTGTTACCATGTCCCATCTGCTCGATTTCCCACACAGCACACAGTAAGAACCCAATCAGCCCGTTTTCACCGTTTGGCTTCATGTGATGTCCTAACAATCTAACCTGCTTATCCATGGGTTTCGGAGTGATGAAAAATGAGCACCCTTGCCGTAGGAACTATAACATTATCATTTGAATGGTGAAAAGTATCCAAAATGGTGCCTAAAATGGGAAGCTGTAACTAATTAATAGTTTAAAATTCAGTTCTATGGCAGGTCAGTATTCTATGATGTATACTTTGTCCTTGTTTATGGTTAATATTTCTATCATCTCTACCACGTGAAGCACAAACTGGTGTTTTGAATGGTCAGTAAAAAATGTTTCCTGTCAGCACGAATGAATAAAGGTTAAGTTACTTTATTACTGTTGAGGCAAAATGTATGGCCAATATTTAACCGCAAAGGTGTAATTATTGTCCCTGGAAATGTCTTTTGACCACAAGAGTGTCAAGGGGAATTTGCGGACCCAATCCCTAACAAAAAGTGACTTTATAGATTTCATTCAAAAGCAATTAATTTACCTTCAATCTCAAACTATCAACTATCAAATTCTCTTGTCAATGCAACGTATAATAATATTATAACACTCAGGTCTGTCACAATACTATTACTGTATTGACTTATCGTTTGGTATACTATGAAAGCTGGGACAATTATTTTTTGGGGCTCAATGTTTAACATGTGTATATTTTCTTTGCACAAGTGGCAACATTTTTGTTATTTCTTTTGTACTACCACACAATTTGAACAGTAGAGGGTCGAATAAATGACTTAAGTACTGAATGTTTAATTCTTTTATCTATCTATTGCAGATCAGGTTTATTTAACTTCTTTTTTGGGCTATGATGTCAGTAATGTAGTTTCAATATGAAAGTTTATCGTTATATTTTAACCGTGACAGCCCTTTTAAAGCTTTTAAATCTCTCTCTCTCTGTTTACCGCCTGCGCAGTGTCAAGTCGTGCTTCCAAAACATGGAGATCTGCAAGCGCCGCGTCAACATGTACGACACAGTCAACCAGAGCAAGACGCCCTTTATCACCCACGTGGCCCCCAGCACCTCCACCAACCTCACCATGACATTCAACAACCAGCTCAACACTGTGCACAGCCAGGTAGTGCACATTCTCACGCACAGTTCATTAGACCAGAGGAAAAGATTCAAAATGATGCACAAACAACTTCTGAGTACATTAAAGCACTTTATTTGTTTGGCTTATCAATCAAATTACAGTAATATTTGATGTGTGCAAGCCAATCAGAGCAAGTTTAGGGGGCATTGAATTGAATTTTTTCAGTGTCAGTGCGCTAATACTCTGCAAAGGACTACAAAAGTGCAGACCTGACCCTGTGCACATCAGCAAACTTGTCATTTCATTTCCATCAAGAAAGACCTGTTGTTTTTCATTCTTCTTCATGCAATAACCGCATTACAGGTTTCACGCCTCCTATATACAATCATTCACATGACATACATACATGTGAATGATTGTATGTTGGGTAAGCGGTGAGTCAGAGAGGAATTAATCAACATAATGGTCTATCCTTTTAGCCATTTACAGGAAAAAGCAAACAGTATGTTGGATTTACTTAACATCCGTTGTTGTTTTTTGTTATTTATGCCCATTCCGCTAAATTTGCCTTTTCACGCACAAAAGAATAATACATTACACCGGTAACATCAATGGTTGCAAAGTGCAGAGTTGAAGTCTGAACTATTTTCTGTACTTGCTGACCATTTCCTTCCAAGACAGAAAGACTCCAGCCTGCCAAAGACACCAGAGGGTTTCGGGGAAGTCACTGGTTTAGCATTGTCAAATTCATTTTCATTCAAAGTAAATGTGTGTTCTCTTAAAGGGTTATATCCTGTTTTTCTGTTCGATGGTTTTGAACGCAACAATACAAAATATCCACTTTCACATAACAAAAAGTATTATTCTGCAGCATGGCAATGAATATATATTGAATGTAGTTGGCTGAGTAAACCTTGGGAACTTGTAGTCAGTTTAAATCATTTTCACTTTTCACAATCCTTAACCATTTCTTTTACATTTTCCTGCTATGAAAAAAGTCATAATTATGAATTGAAATATTATTCATGAACTACATTAAAAAGTTGTGTCCATGAACTGCATTTTTTTTCAATCAGCTATGGTTAAAGTTGCGCAATGTACTGTTCTGGCATCATGTTATTGTTTTGCCTGGAATTTTCCACAGTATGGCATAAAACGCATTACTGAGCAATAAAAACACCCGTATAGGAATAAATGCAGCCTAGATATGTTTTATGGCACACTGTTGAACATTCCAGACAAGGCCACAACATCTCCATAGCAACCCCTTCCCCAGTAAAGTTACATAGTGCACATAGTGACCGCTCGTACATGTGTCGGTCCGCTGCTCTGTCTCAGCCCCAGGTCCTGTGGGATTGTCACAAAGTGCTGATTACACACATGACAAGCCCCACTTCCTGCTTGCCTTGCATTCTGGGAGCTTTCAGGCCTTAAGAATCCCTTTAGCGGTCCTCCTCCTCCTCCTCCTCCACCACCTCCCCCTTTTCTCGCCTGTATCCTACGCGTCTCCCCAGCCCTCCTCCTTTACATTTTCCCCGGGTTTGAGACTCCTGTGGTGTCGTCCTTACGAAGTGAGCGGTGGCGATTTAGAAAAAAACCAAACTGCTGACATTTGGCTTGCACTATTCGTCAACTGTGACTCTATCATCCTCTTAATTTAGCAAGCACATTATTCTTTATCGCCAGCTATATTGAATGGGCTTCCTACTGTGTAACATGCAACAAAACACCAATTTTGCTGTGATGTAAATGGATTAACATTCCCTCAGCTTATCTTTTCTCTTCGCTAACGAGACAGATTTAAGTTTTTGATTTATTCAGCCTCATTCATTTGCAAGGCTGGAATGCTTGTAAGTGTATTTAGCTGCTTTCATGCTTGCTTATGATGAATGTCACTGTCCTATATTGATTATGTTCCCTCCCTGGGTGCTCATCGAACTCGCTAAAGAGCAAATGAAAAATGAAAGCTCTTTGTTTGTACTGTAGTTTTGCCTCAACCCGTCCATAGCTTAATGTAAGAAAACTAACATTAGACAGCGTCATGGTGCAAATAGTACTCAGAGGCTGAGCAAACACCGTCTCTTAAAAGCATTTGTTTGTATCTCGGATGCTCACAGGCAGCTTTCCACATGTCTTATTAATGGTTAAGGCATGCCAGAGTTACCTAGCTTACATAATTATACAAGCGCTGTGAAATATTACTCCTGTCAACCATATCGATTGGCCGGTGAGATACTAAATCAGTGCATGAAATGTCAAAATTGTTGTTATTTTCACTTGTAATGATCCTTGAACATTTTCATTTAGACCAGCTCCTTCAAGATCTTCTTATGAAATCAGCATTCGTAGGCGTAAAATTAAGGGAGATATTTTTGAGAGGGGTTTATTATCGCTAAAGGAGACTCTTAAAGCATGTAATGTGTGGTCTTGTGGACAGAGCGTGTTATTTTGAAGTAGAAAATAGACTCCCTTGTGTTGGTCGGTTACGTTTTGCACGTTGATGTAGCGCTACAGGAAAATTGGAACATGATTGCAACCCCCTTGTCATCTTCAATGTCTTCTAATTAATCAAATCAACAATCTGCATATTTAAGACATTTAAATAAGTCGGCTTTCATTCCACCATTAGCCTTCATCAAAGACGGATAATCATTACCATCCATTTTCTCTGAACCCAGTGGTGTTTTATGTTTTTCCTTCCCCTCCATGCCTGCACCCTTATGATTTATTTTTATTTTTTGGTCCCGTCATTCCTTTAGGCCACCAACCTGGCTCCCTCCTCCACCAACAATGCCACCCTTTCCTTTGCCAGTCCTGATGTCTCCATACTAAACTACCAATCTGCACTCTACCAGCCCTCCGCAGCGTCCATGGCGGCTGTGGCCCAGAGGAGCATGCCCCTGCAGCCGGGAGCACCTCAGCTCTGCGCCGCCCGACCTGACCCCTTCCAGCAGGCCCTCATCGTCTGCCCGCCCGGCTTCCAAGGTACATCTCACACACACGTTTGAGTTACCACATATGCAAACGATGGTGTCAATCATTGATCATCATACTGTCTTTAATTTAAATTTGTACACAATTTTGCAACATCAGTGTACAGCTTCTGTTGATTTATAAAATGAGTGGGTTAAATAATGGACTTAATAATGGACTTTTCTAAAACTAAGTAACTGGCATATTTTTAAAAGGTGCCTTACTGTCTTAAAAACATGAAAAAAGAACTAGTTTCCAAACTGATTCCTCACTTTCCTTACGCATTCCTTGCATCCTAATTAGTTTATAAGCATTTCATAACTTTCAGAGGCCAGAGCGGAGTTTTGGCATAATGCTAATGCTAACAACAACTAGCATGGTAACAGCACACTTCCTGGTTTGATAAAAACTCTTTAGATTTAGATATTAGATGTAGAGAGCAAAAATCTTCCTGCCTTAGATTCCCCTAAGTCCTGTTCCTTTTATTACAACGAGGTCAGGTCAGGCTTTTATGTTTGTCTATTGTTCCAAAGGGGCCCAAAATAAGTGTACCATGGGGTTCCTCATTCTCAAGCTCTGTTGGAATGTCAACACAGTGGAAAAATTAAAATCAAAATGAACACATAATTGGATTTTTGTGTAAATGACACATCCTCCTCCTCCTGGAACCCCTTCTGTTCAGAATCAGAAGGGGTTTATTGCCATTGTCAATGAACAAAATTCACAAACATAGGAACTTGTCTCGGCCTTAAGGTGCAACATAAAACACTAATCAATGATAAAAAACAACATATATGAAAACAAAAAGGGCATTCAACCTTTAGATGCTGCCGTTAGGTCACAATTATGCAGACGACACTCAGATCAGATCAGTTTCACTGACGAATATGGACCAGTGGATTCACTCTGTCACTGCATCCAACAGATCAGTGTGTGGATGCAAAACAACTTTCTCAAGCTGAACTCAGGCAAGGCTGAAAACTTTGGCCCACAGAAACAAAGAGATAGTGTTAGCGGTCACTTCCAAAGTCTCGCTCTAAAACCTAATAATTAAGTTTGAAATCTGGGGGTAATAATGGACTCAAATTCAATCAAAACAGCCACGTCAAATCAATAAGATCAGCAGCTTTTAATCATCTAAAAAACACTGCCAAAATCAAAGATATAGCGTCTAATCCATGCTTTTGTCTCTAGTAGGTTACTACTACTGTAGTAGTAGTAACCTACCTAGTACTGTAGTAACTACTGTAGTAGTAGTAACCAAATGAGCTGTAAAACAGCTGCAGTACATCCAGAACGCTGCTGCTCGGGTCCTGACTAGAACCAGGAAGTACGATCACATTAGTCCCGTGCTCAGGTCTCTGCACTGGCTCCCTGTGGCTCAGAAATAGTCTCGCACTGGTTCCTTGCTCAGAGAATAGACTTCAAAGCAGCTCTGCTTGTATACAAGTCTCTCCATGGCCTAGCACCAAAGTACATCTCGGACATTTTAGTGCCATATGAACCATCTCGGACTCTTAGGAACTCTGGGGCCGGCCTCCCGCTGGTGCCCAGAGTCAGGACTAAACATGGACCGGCCTCCTGCTGGTGCCCAGAGTCAGACTTAACATGGGGAATCAGTTTTATGCAGTTAAAATCTGGAACAGTCTTCCTGAAGATGTGAGACAGGCCTCTACTTTGGCAATGTTCAAATCTAGTTTAGCTGTGCATATGACTGAAAGGATTTAATTTGCACTCTTCTCTTTTATGTCTTTATCTGTTTTGTGAAGCACTTTGAATTTTACAAATTGTGCTCTACAAATAAACTTGCCTTGCCTAAACAACATCGCCGTATATAACATGCAAATGCGTCAGAAATAAATCTAACCCTGGAAGCAAAATGGAAATTGATTATTGAAAAGTAATTAATTCCATTTGCTTTTCATATTCTGTGCCTTTTAATGTAAAGGCCAAAGTGCTTGAAGGCTTTAGGCAAGTGCTCAACTCCTGTTTAACATTCAGCACCAATTTGCACACATTTTTGTTTATTTTTTTTTCTTATTACCATGACTACTGTAAAGCTGCTTTATTTGAACACTGCTCTGAAGAATAAATATATTTTGACAAGTGTGCACAAACATCACATACATTACAGTATCTGATCTTTAGCTTTTAATTCTGCACAAAGCGCTGCGGCGTCTGGGGAAGTGACAGATGTTGAGGCTATTGCTGTTGACATTATCTCTGCTCGTGTGCTTTATTTACCCATCCAGGGCTGCAGGCTTCCCCGTCGAAGCACACCAGTTACTCGGTGCGGATGGAGAACGCGGTTCCCATAGTGACGCAAGCCCCCGGTGCCCAGCCTCTCCAGATCCAACCTGGCCTCCTCACACAGGTAAGTCAAAGCACAGATGTTGACAATAAAGGTAAAAAAAAACCCCAACAACAACAACAAAAAACATTCAAAACCGCATTGCTTTTCTACGAGCTTCACCCAGAATAGTATGTTATCGACGGAGGCTGGAAATCGCTCAGTGTTTTGTGACCTTGCCCCCGCTGGCAGCTGCAACATCCTGAGTGCATAATACAAGCTGGGCTCTCATGTGCATTACTTCCTGGTGCTCCTTCTCTCACCTCACACCTACAAATTCGACGTCTCCAGGCAGCTAGGGCCAGATTCACTCAAAAAAAGTAAAACAATTCATATAGTATAGTTTTTTTTCCTTTAATGAGAATATGCACGGTGGCACGGAGTCTAAAAACAAGCAGAACAACAACAACTAAAAAGGTTAAACAAATAGTAGTCGTTCTGTTGATGCAGTCAGTGACATTTATACTCCAAAATGGTAAAATAATTCAAATATGAGTCAAAAAAGTCTGAGTGGAAATCTGTGGGAAACACCAACGGCTTTCTCAAAAAAATAATACAAAAATACAGAATAGATAAAACAAAACTCTTGGCTACTTCAAAAATGTTAATTAATGCAATCCTTTTTGGTACACACAACAGCACCCTAACTGTTGTTGTGTTGAGGCTATTGCAATAGCTGTACTTTTCTACAATCTGATTTACCAGATTAGTGCCGCCGCGGCCACGCTACAGCTAAGTTGGGCAGCTACACATTCCGAGGTTTGAATCAACAATTTGCCATGCATTTCTTTCATGTACCGCTCAGTTAGTCTTACTTAGATTGTGGTTTATTGCTAAGCTGTGGATGAGACCACTTTTTACTAAAGCAGGACTGAATATTGTCTTCTTTCAGCTCTTTTGTTACATTCCACAGCCCACATACTAATTGCTAACACTGGACACCCATAGAACCTGGTATTTTCACTGGACGTCATACTTTAGCTGCTAATATACAGATGTTGTAAGTAATATGGACTGACTGAGCATCACTCTCTCCTCTCACACGCACATTACAGACTCCCTCTGTCACCTCCTTCCCTATGGAAATTTCCATGAAGGCTTTAAATATCTCTGTGAATCTGGGGAGTTTGAAGCGTTCCCTTATCTCTACTTAATCATGCAGGAGGCAGGCACTGAAGCATTATGGGTAGAGGTGTGTGCGTGGAGGATCTGTGCCTTTTGTTTCTGTGCTAGCTTAATCTGTCAGATACCAAATGGTGATTAGCTCCAGGGCTGCGCACAAGTCAGGCGCTCCAAATTACAGGCCTCAGAGGATGTGAGGAGGTCAGGGGGAAAGCAGATGAGGTACAGCACGGCCGACAAAATTACCAAATTCAACTTCAGACGTAAAAGATAACATCCAGTGTGTTACAAGCGGGCATTTGAAGGGTGCATGTGCCCGTAACATTTGAGTCAAGGATCGAGAATCTAAATCCAGAAACAAAATGGATCCAAGTTGACAAAGCTAAGGAGTCACCTAAAAACAGCCATTGAGCACAAAAGAAAGTGATCTCCTTTACTTTGGCCTTTCTTTCTTTTAAACGTTTAAGACATTATAACACACCAGAGCCAATGTTGTGTAGGCCGCTGGTTTTCAAACTGTGGTACGAGTACTATTCATGATACGCAAGCTCCGTCCGGTAGTGAAGTGCTGGTTCTTTGCAAGCCAAGTGCTTTTCAAATTGTATACATTTTTTGTACTCCTTGTGGAATAGTCCTGTTACAGACCTGGTTTGGGTCTTGGTGGCACTTGAAAGGCCAAATTCATTGTTAATTCGATGTTAATTATTATCCAAGGGTTTTTTTTTCTCCGTTATTTTTCTAATTAGTTACTTAAAAAATTAGTGTTCCTGACTTGTAGCCTGGCTCTCCCTTTCAAGCAGCACGACATAACACATTCAAAGTGGATATAGCGACCCCTATCATAACTATGTATGTATGTGTATATATGTATATTGATGAGAAATACCTACATCATGCAGTATTGAGCACCCATTCTACACAGGCAGGCCAAGTCTAAGTCTGGTGATTGCATGTAAATAAAGCTCAGCCTCTGCAGGTGTGCGCTGTAACCCCTGTCAGTGCGCATGTTAAACAAAGGCCTGACATTAGTTAAAGTAAGCAGATGGTTTATATAGGGCAGCGAGCAGCACAGCTAATAACCGGGTATGCAGGGAGTGTGTGTTTCTTCATGTTTACTCCGCCGCTGTGGGAGGTCTGCGCTCCGAGCTCGCCTAAGTACTTGTTTGGCTCCGTTGCCTCTCCCCACCTGTGCCTTCACTCTGCCTCTGCGCTCTGTCATTCACACACCTACACCCCATTGCAATGCACTGACTCCAGCTGGGGGGGGGGGGGGGATACATGGGGGTCGATACATGGAGGCAACCAGCGAGGCCTTTATCTGGCGGAGGAATGCAGAAAATGTGGAAACAATTGAGTAGTGAGAGCCAGGGCCCTTTTTATAGTCGTTAGGTGACAAAAGTTTCTTCGCCCGGGGAGAATGGGAGGCGGTGGGGCCAACTGATAGCGACGGTGGGCTTTGAGAATGAGAAAGAACAGCCCCTTTAACTGGGTTACAATTTGAGGGCAGACAGGCGGCTTACACAATGCAGACAGAACCAAGCAACATTGAGTGCCAGGAATGGAGATAGAGCAGGCAGCAGTAGAAGGAGGAGGAGGAGATGGATGGACGTATTAGAGAGACTAAATGGCATGTTGATAAAAGGACCGTGGATGTGGTCTGCGATGTAAGGAGCATCTCCGAGCACCACAGTGTTCCATTAGAGACGTCAGTCATGAGCACAGATGGGGCAGTGCTGTTGGCCTGCAGATGCCCCCAGCAGCACATCGACAACAAGCAGGCCGCACAAGCCCCCGACCACACCGCTTTACTGGGAAATGAATACTAGTGGACAATAGTTGTTATCTAGATATTTTTGGGGACGCTCACCAATTATACAAATTGTGCCTTGTCTTTGCAATCCATCATAAATGCGGTATAAATGGGCCTGTAATGGCTTTGGATGAGATTTAAGTATGGCCCAGAGGTGATTTATTTTTTGTATTTTATTTTTTATCAAGTCAAAATGTATTCAATATCATTTATTTTTTGCACACGTTAAAAAACAACCATTATTATATTGATAATTGACATATTGCCAACATATTGCCTTCCTTTACTACAACAGGCACATACTGTGTCTGACTAATTTAAACATATATTATACATATATACATGTAATTGTTATAATATTTTGCAGTCAGTTGTGTGACTGAAAATGTCACTTTTAATACGCCTTAAAATTGTCCAGTTGATCAAAAATACTAAGTTTAGTTTTCTATTACTGAAATACTTTCTTTACCATGCCAACATTGTACATTTTAAAGACCAGCAGACTAAGAGACAGTCTCTCCAGGGCTGTCACACTCATGAACTCGCACTTTGTTTAAGTACTTTAAAATTGCACTATAGTTCATTCATTCATTCATTTTCTACCGCTTGTTCCCGTTAGGGGTCGCGGGTGACTGGAGCCTATCACAGTGACTTTGGGCCTTTATTTATATATTGTAAATGTTTGTTTATCGCTTCATTGCCCTTCAGGTTAGATTCCAAATTGCATTGCACGGTATTAAGTGTAATGACAATAAAGTGGAATCTAATCTAATCTGTAGTCCTTTAGTCGCTTAGTCAGTCAATCGCTTCTTCGTCGACAAAGATTTTTATTAGTCGACTAATATTATATTGGAAATATAAGGATTTGAGGACCAAGGAAGAAAGGAGAATGTATGGAGTGAGTTAGCAGTTTATTCTTCTTCTTTTTTTTAAACTATTAAATGTTTTTAGTTGTACTTTTCTGTGTAAATAGTTTTAGTTTTTCCTGAATTCCCTTGAGATTGGGGATACTTTTTTTGGTCAACAAATCGATGCTTAGAGCATGTCTTTAGCCAACCAAGAATTTGTTTAGTCAATTACAGCCCTACCGCTATCCTTGTTTTTCCAGATTAGCTTTTACATTCCCCCTCTTGCACCGCGCAGACTGATGCATTGTAAATAGATGCGCACATGGTATTAAAGGAACAATTCATTAGCCCTGACATTAAAGCACTAATCAATATGCCTGCATTAAACTATTAGGGGTTACACGTTCTCTAACACACACAATCACCGCGTGTGTATTTGTATCCCCACAAAACACTCACTCACTTCACTCGCGTTGCATCCTAACGCTTCGGTCTGCAGCTCTGCATTACAAAAAGAAGCGCTTCTATTACAGCTGTTTGAATGGGACACAGATTTAATTAGTGCAGAGGTTGATTTGACTCAAACACACAACGGCTCATAGACACGCACAAAGAAAAGGCGCTTCTGTACATCTTTATTAAGTTCCAGTCCTACCCCTTTTGTCGATGGCTGTCTCCTTGAAACAGGCACGGTTTGTTTTGTTTTTCCGCACAAGCTGTTATGTTTAAACTAAAATACCATAATAGCCTCCAATCAAACCCCCCAAATAGATCCGCTTGCTTACTTTCGTTCATGCATTTGTTATGTTTAAAGCAAATAGGTTGAGGAAATGTTTTCACGGTCAGGCTTCACATCCCAAGCTAATTAAATGTTCTTCTTTTCTTATTTTTTAACAGCAGGCCTGGCCCAGTGGTACGCAACAAATCCTTCTCCCTCCAGCGTGGCAGCAGCTCACCCACACCTCAGTCCAGCACGCCACTGTCATCCCAGAGTCCATGGGCAGCACACAGCCACTCGCCAACTGGAGGTAAACAACAGTCTCTCTGCATTAGCACTTTGAGAGAGCTGCCATTAAAGTTTGAGCAGTCTCCAAGGACCATTGAATCAGCTGCGGATTAAGCCAACTAAATCAATCGTATGTTTTAAGCACACATTGCCGCATGGCTCCTTTAGGGTGTTCAGTCTGCTGCTGTATAGGTAAATCTGACTGGAGTGTATTGTCCATTGAGACTGGCTGCTTATTCAGCATGGCCCCACGTGAATAGTGGTGCTTTCAAAAGAGCATATCCACCTCAGGGACACAGCATATATGTGCATGTACCCACGTCACTTCAAGTACAGGCTGTCACCAGGATGACTCGATAAATGGATAGATGGATGAGACAAGACAGTCTGCAGGGGGATAGGGAGAAATCAGGTACGTAATGTGAGTTTGGAGCACAGCCAGGGCCACACAGACTCAATTTCATCCAGAAGAGTCCATCTGTGACCCAGTCTGACCACAGTCCCACGCCCCCCTCCACTGTCTCTGTCCAGTGGCAGCTCCAGAGTCCTGGGAGATGATTGGGAAAGTGTCGCACTTCCTCTGCAGAGCGATCCCTCCAGCTGCTGGTGTCAGCTCCTCTGCCCTCCCTCTCTGCTCTCACTCAGCTGCGCCTGCTGTCTTTGTTAGCCAGTTAGCTGCTGCCATCTGCTGGCACATTTGTGGACATATTTGAAAAAACTAACAAACAAGCTATATTTATAGACACTCCAAACATAATTTATATGGTAATATTGTAATATTGTAGATTCTTATCAGCCTGATTACTGTGGACAAAATTTGCAAAAGGCAACTTTTTAATGATAACACATGGAACACATTCTAGTCAAACAAACTGTGAGACTCTACTTGTCTTGGTTCATATCTTATCCATTTAATTACATAAATAAATACATTTCATTGACTGATCACTAATTATTAATGATTTCACAATAAAGATAGCCCTAGAATGATGATCTAAATGTCTGTTTTACAGGAATTCCCATCCCCATGGCAGCCATTACAATCCCATCATGCAGCAGCCGGCCTTGTTGGCTGGTCACGTCACGCTCCCATCCAACCAGACGCTTAATGTGGGAGTAGCTCATGTCATGAGGCAGCCCTCGACCAATAACAACTCCTCCTCCAAAAAGAACAAGCAGCACCAGATGTCCACCAGGTACAGCCACGGTTTGAGCACTGGTTCCCAGATCTGTCACTCCAGGGACAAACATTTCACAGTCGTCTGTCACAGTCCATTACACAACAACACAAATATGGAACTAGTTATTACAGGCTTGAAAAATCCCATTAAGTACTAATATACATAAGGTCCTGTTTTTAAATAGCAAAAGGGAATACACATGTTTAAACAGTTGTTTTAATACAAGAAGATTTTTCTACTTTAGTTAAGCAAAAAGAGGACAATTTTTTTAAATAATTTGTCAGGCTTACCATGACAAAGAGTTTCACCTATTCAAAATGTTTGTTTTACAGCATATAATAGCTTCTTACAAGACAAACACATATTAGTACGTCAGTATTTCTTACTTTAACTGTTCTCTCCACAAGGAACATGTCGTCGTACGAGGTGTCGTCCTCCCAGGCCATCCTCTCCCCTCAGCGCTCCAAGCGAGTGAAGGAGAACACCCCTCCTCGATGTGCCGTACTGCAGAACGGG
The DNA here is from genome assembly GCA_015082035.1 of Chaenogobius annularis. NCBI lineage: Eukaryota > Metazoa > Chordata > Actinopteri > Gobiiformes > Gobiidae > Chaenogobius > Chaenogobius annularis. Next base: position 1,250,350 of record BJKM01000110.1, on the reverse strand, counting down.
CCCATATCCAACTGCCCTGTGTCCCAGAGCTGTGGTGGAGGAGGAGGCTGGGGGCAGAGTGAACCTGAGCAGGCCTCCAGTACCACCCGGGACCACCGGGATCACCGAGACCACCGGGATCACCGGGACCACCAGCACCACGTACCCCGACAGACCATCATCATCCCAGACACACCCAGCCCCGCCGTCAGCATCATCACCATCAGCAGCGACACTGATGAGGAGGATGAGCACAAGCAAAACAACAGGTAAGCTTAGCTGTTCATGGGAATTTCAATTGTTTCAAAACTGTTTATAATTTGTGTACATCTGATGCAAATTAAGTTCTTTTGTTATAGATTATAGTCAAATGTCCAAATGTTGACAAAAAGGTGTGATTTAGACATCTAGTGCAGGGCTTTTCAGATTTTTGACCTCTGGTGCCACCACTTTAGACACAGTTTGGTGTCGCACACAATATCCCCAACACTCGATCTGTTTTAATAATGATCATATTAAAAAAGAACTGCTACATTCGAGGACTAGACTAGTACCAAACAGATTTTAAGCAGGACTAACCCAGTATTAAACTAGCAATAAACCAGGACTAAACCTGATCTAAAGCAGAATTAAACAAGTACTGAACCAGAACTTTTGAATAAGAAAAAATGTGTTTTTCAGTGTTTGAAAGATGCGCTGCTTTCGGATCAGTTGGACGGCCCGATCTTGTCCGCAGGCCTTAGATTGAATAAACCTGATCAAGTACTTACAGGAGGGAGACTAACAGGGTTCAAATCCTACAGTGAAATGTTTTTAGACTTAAGAAAAATATACTTTTTTGGTACATTTGCATAAGACAACAATGAGAAACTGCTGGTATGTTAGTAATTAGGCATCTTACATATGATTTCTAAAATGTGCTGTACATATAACTAAATAATGTCACCTTTTCTCCTTCTTGTAGCTCATCTTCGAAGCATAGAAAGAATGTCATTAGCTGCGTGACGGTCCATGATTCCCCCGAGTCTGACTGTTCCAGCCACAACAGCCCGTACACTGTGGACTCCCGAACCACCGCCAACAACAACAACAATCACAACAATCACTCGTACGACACCAAGACCACCATGCTGGACAACTACAACAACGGCAACCCGCGCACCATCATCATCCCGCCCCTCAAAACACAGAACAACGAGGCTTCGACCAACGAGTGTGAGCGCCGACAAGGTACAGGTCAAAACTTATTTCCTGTAATCCATTGTGTAGTAGAGGTCAATAATACTGACAAAAATTAGTATATGGATATATTTTTTTTGGGGGGGGGGTTCTGATGAATATAATCAGATAATCCTTTAAACAATTGGTAAATGTCCTTGTAAATGTTGTGTTTGACTGTAAAATGAATCAGAAAAGACCAGAATAGTCACTATGTACCCTTTGAAAGATTACATTGCAAGTCTGTTTTATTTGTTATGCATAATCAGCTTTTTTTTTGCAGCTTTTTGAATATTACACACATCTCCCACCTTTTTTCGGTCGTGTATCATAAATGTTAAGTAACTGTGCTTATTTTCTTTATAGAACCTATGAACCATCAGAATTCATCCTACAAATTCAAAACATCTAATGGGGTTTTGGCTGGCAGTAATCATATACAAGGTGGAGTCCAAGGAGGTGGATCCTATCGTCAGCAGCGCACGGTGCCACACCACCTGCAGCAGCAGCCTCTCAATCTCAGCCAGGTATTATTCAGTTTGACCGATGTCGGTGTAATCCCTCAGTCGTGCCGTGAGTGTTTACTGGTTATAAAGGTTTCAAAATGTAGTCATCATTCAGGACTAAGTGAACAGTTGTGCACGATCAAACTTCTCCTCTTGTTGCTGTATAAATTCAACTTCAGATTAAAGTGCATATTACAAGTTAGAGTAATGATTTCACTTTATTTTGATTCCACTAAGATTTCTCCCAGTTCACAGTTTATAATTTTGCTTCTTTGTCGGACATGGGCAACAGATGAGTCATAAGTAGACTCATGACTAGCTACAGTACATGACAAATTTATGACTATTATTTTCTTACATGAATGTCTGAACTGAACTAAATTGTCCTTGCATTTTGGGTTGAATTTTGAATTGATGAAATGGATAAAACTCAACGCTACTTCCCGTAATTTGTCTTGCCAACTTTTCGTCACAAACTGGCACTTGACTGATGTAAAACTGATGAATATTCAACAAAGGTACTATCTCACCAATGATTTAAAAAAACTTTGCCCAGGATGCTCTTAACTTGTCTATCTTGCATCTATTTAACTACAGGTGCTTTTATGTCTCCAAAAAATCCTAAAAAAATTAATTAAAAAAACTTACATAGTGCAACCTAGTCCAGAGTCACAAAGTGACAAAAGTAGTTCATTTGTCTCTTGCTATATTTTTCTATTGTGCTTACACTTTAACCTTTTAGAATATTCAGTTTAATGTAATAGAATCATATTTCTGTAAAATTGTTAGTCCATGGCATTGAGTAATTGCGAGCTGTGAGATATCTGCAATATTATCTACCCCACTCTTAATCTGAATAAAGATAAGGGAATAAATGAATAATAATAGAAGCCATTTAAATGCTAAATACAAGTGGCTGTCTTGACAAGCCAGCAACCCAAACAGTATGAGATTATTATAGATATAGTATATAATGTATGAAGGCTTATTTTGACCTTGTTTATCTCGGGAGTATACAATCATGAAAACACCTCAAACTTTGCTTTCCGTTCTCTATTCCAGGCGCAGCAGCACATGGTCGCCGAGCGCAACGGAGGCCACCGACGACAACAGGCGTACATCACCCCCACCATCGCCCCTCAGCCTCCGTACTCATTCCACCACCACAACAGCCCCTCCCACGGCCCGAACGTCCACCCGCACCTGGCCGCCACGCACCTGTCCAGCCAGCCCCACCTGTACACCTACGCCGGCCCCACGGCTTTGGGCTCCACCGGCACCGTGGCCCATCTGGTGGCGTCCCAGGGCTCGGGGCGGCACGCGGTCCACCAGCACGGCTCCTACCCTCCCAGCATCATGCACCAGGTCCCCGTGTCCATGAACCACCGGGTGCTGCCCTCGCCCACGCTTCACCACAGCCAGTACCAGGCCCAGTTTGCACATCAGGCCTACATCAGCGCCTCGCCCGCCTCCACTGTCTACACTGGATACCCGCTGAGCCCCACCAAGGTCAACCAGTACCCGTACCTCTAGAGACCAACCCGACTGTGCTCCAAAAGGGCTCACTGGCTACAGGCCGCGCTTCTATCACTGACTTTATTTCCACCAAGCAATAGGAGAGATGCGACACTTTTAATTAGGGTAACCGCACCATAGGGATGTCATGATTATGCGTTTAATTGATAATTGTCATTATTCAGGTCAAAATATAAGTAAGAGCAAAACATTTATAATAATCTTGACTATTTTAGAAGCAAAATTAAGTCATTTCAATTCAATCTCTACTCCAAAAAAGTACAACTAAATGTACTATAGTGCTCTTTATGTGGCTGTTTATATCACGAAAATCTTTCTTTTGCATTTAGAAAGTTTTGGACAGTAATGTAATAGAATGAAATATTTGATAATTATTAATATGTTTTGTTGTTGTTGTTGTTGTTGTGGTTGTTGCTGTTGCTGTTGTTGTTGTTAATAATCCTTATATTGTGACGAACGCTGTCAAAACACTCAAATCCGATCATGGCATTTTAGTAATCAAAATTCATAATAATGCCCAAAAACATGTATCAATTAAAAATATGTACAAATTAGGATAAACTAATAGCTAATTCAAGCCAAAAGAAAACATTTTATATGACTGATGCAGGTCTAAAACACGTTTTTGTAACAACCACTACTTATGAGTAGTTTGTATTTTGAATTGAGAAACTACCGCTTCAAATATGAGAAAGGAATTGTACCGCTTGGTGTAAATAATGCTTTTGATAACTTCTATAGTGCAGTTCTCATGGCCTTAGTCGGTGTGATTTGGAGCACAGCCTTTGAGCGACACTGGAAATCCGGACTGAGTGCTGCTGCTCCCCCTTGGACACATCCCCTCTTCCCGCCTCAGACATTAACAGAGACAGAGGAACATGCAATCCTCTGGAGACTGTACCGTAACTTGAAGATATAACTACAAAGAGAGGAAACGGCAAATGATTCAGCGCCTCTATTGAAGGAAAAGATGGAGAAGAATTTAAGAGGGGTACACTTCTTTACGTTTTGGATTTTTGTTTTCAGAAAGGGCCAGTGATTATTACTTGTTTTGTGACAGTTTTGCTTTATGGGAATGGAAACGTTCATTTTTACAGGGAAATCTGAAACAGGCCTTTGGAGGACAGTGGAGCTTTTCTGCTTTGTTCATCTTTTATTACTTTCCCCCTCTTGAATTTGGGAAAAGACTTTCGAACAGGGGTTACTTACTGGAAGCTTGGAATCCCAACGCGAATTGGGACGAGGTGAAATACGGAAACCTGCTGCTCTACAAAGAAAAAAATATCAATGGCCTTGAACTGTCTTAATATTTCCAAATCAAATGCGGTGTGGGGAGGAAAAACAGAAGAGAGGCAACTTCCCCCGCGTCACCTTCTCAAGCTGAGGAGGCTTCTGGGAATATGTAACCAACCAAGACAACAAACTTTGTAGTGTATTTATACATATTATACCATTATGTTCCACCTTTATAATTCTTCAGTTTTAGTCCTAGGTGTCTTAGCTGGGCCCCGTTCTTAGAATGTAGCAGTCTGCACATGTTTGGAGAGTTTCTTTTATCCTGAAACCAATAGAATATTTGTCCCTGATTTTTCAATGTGATTGCACAAAGTGGTTCTAATAACATAGGCATGTACAAAATGTGATTGTCTGTGTGTGCTACTGTCAGCCATGCGTGTGTATCCAACCTCCTCTATAGAGCTCCTATCAGTCGTAAGGTTTGGACCATTGTTCCCTCGTAGTGCCTTACAGATATTACCACACAGTTTACTCGTCTTGGGTGGTGAACGCCACTAGAGGCTATAGCTATACTTAGTGAGACGTGTTTCCTTGGTTTGACATTCTTCTGGGGGCATTTGTAGCTCTCTTCCAGGTGTAGGCTCAACCTTTTATGTTCCTTATCTTTAAAGAAAGACTAATGTCAGAGTGTGCATGTAAAAACTTACCAAAGTCATTGATGAACTCAATGTAAATATTTAAATGCACACTGTAGCTGGGGCACTTAAATTTTTCATGCATTTGTAAAAAAAAAAAGAGAAAAAAAAAGAAAAAGAAAGAAGAAAAAAAAGAATTTGTGCAGAAATGACACTTGCAGCGACAAATGTTTGAGACACTGTGTAGAGATTGTGTAAGGGTTACAACAAGCTAGCTAGTCCAAGAAGAAGGGGGCCTGACAGGAAGTGGCGTAGCTGCGAGCTATGGCCGAGCTGCAACAAAAACACATCAATCAAAAGAAGGCTGACACGTGCAGAGGGTTGTTCGAGAAAGATACAGCGGAGGCACTGAGAGAGAAGGGACTGGTTGAGAGGGTCAGTTTAGGTAGAGACTGCGGAGGTCAGAGCGGAGGTTTCTCTATCTTAAATGGTGACTAAAAATGGTAGCAAGTTGGCACTGAGCAGGTTGATAGAAACACTGAGGTTGGTAGCATCTCCTATCTTAACCTAAATGCACACTTCTTAAATAATAAATAATGTTGAAATATTTTGCGTACCGAATAGGACCAGAGGTGGGTAGTTTAGTAACTTTTTCAAGATTGGAGTCACTTTCTGACAACATATCTGAGTAATATTTAGTTTGAAGCAACAGGTTTTGGTTCTTCTTTCCACCGCTCCGTCAGATATGATCGAATTTTTCTCTTTTTCTGTCGATATTGTGCATTATTTCCTGTTTTGTCCTCCACATTGCATTAACTTCAAATTATAAATCAGGCGTTAAGTCCAGACAAAATCACTCATACTAGAGTAATAGTTTCTCCAAATACTTTTTCACTCGTCTCGGACCACAAATTGTACTTCTACTTGAGTAATAGTGTTTTCCTTGAGTGCGTTTTTTTGGCTACTCTACCCACCTCGGAATAGGACACAAAAGGGATGACGTAGCTTACACCTGGTAGGGCATCTTGTTTAACATTACTGTCCATTTGTCTTCTGAAGCAGGTACACCACAGACATTGCCACGCCGGCCTGATTACCTGAATACTTAGACTAGAGCTTTGTGTGCTGCTTTGACATTTTGTTCCCTTGGTGACTTCCCTCATTTCTCCTTCATGTTTCGCCATATTACTTAATGCTTATTTTAAACTTAATATTATCTTGAATTACTTTTTTGACATGGCTGTAGTACATGTTGTGTTTTATTTTAGAGATTGTTGCAATAATTCTTGTGTGTGTCCTATTTTATTCTAAATGTCGGGCTCATTTCTGTTTTGTAACCTGGGGGATTGTTGTACAGTGATTTGTTGTATTCTGTGGAACCGGGAGCGCACCTACGTTAAACTGGCTGATGTAGTACGTTTGCAGATACTTAAAGCGGGGCCTGTAGAGAGCTTTATACGGCTTTTGAAAAGAAATATGTGATTTGCTTGCTGGTTACATTACTCTACGTGTACTGTCTTTGTTTTGAACTCTTTTCCTCAGCGTCATCGGGGTCTAAGCACACGGGCATAAGGGGCGCTTTTAACATTTACTTCTTCTGTTTGACGAGACAGAACTACTGAAACATTCCACTGTTCTTGAAGGATTATTTTGGTGTCACCCCACGTGTCGGTCACTAGTGCTCCGTTTCCCCTGCCGGCGCGTAGGGGGCGGCATTGCGTCACACTTCTACCACTCGCAGACTAAACAGACCACCGCAGCACAGTGCAGTACAAGCAGTCCTCCACTAGAGCAGTCAGGCAATAACTTTTACCGTTTTATCAAGTGCTTTCGAAGACAATTCCCACACACCATCCGTGCAGAGCTGCCTCACTTTCAATGAATATGAAAAAGGTCAAAAATATATGTGCTTTGTTGGCGATTTACATTTTATTTTACCCCTTGTATATCTCAATTGTGTTATAATTTATTTAATCTCTATTATTTTATTTACCAGGTATTATTACATTGCTGATGCCGTAGCTTTACTGCTATTGTAAGAAAATTAAATTGTAAAAAAAAAAATAATAATAACACTTTTTCTTTTTTTTTACATTAGTGTGTCATGGTATTGAATGAGTAATATATTTAAAAAAGGAAAAATCAAAAGTATACCAACGATACCTTTAAAAAACATGGTCACCTGCACAAAATGAATGTAATATGTGACTTGCTCCATCTAAAATGGCTTTATTACTATCTAAAATCATTTGTGGCCATGCATGATGCAATAAATCAACATCTGATCCCATTTGCAGTGACGACTAAAAGAAAAAAATACCATTGCTGGCTTGACTATGACGTTTCAAAATGTTAACTTTTTGCCACACCCAAATTAGCAAAAGCTCTCTGTGCTCAACATTGTGGAATATAACTTGATGTGTACAATGAAACCCCTGTCTGTCACATAACCAATGTTTAGTGTATTATTTTATAAAAAGGGGAATCAAAAGGTAGATTGAGTGACCTTACAATTACCAAAATGTGCTTAAGTAGTGTGCTGAAATGTTTTGTGTTAGCTTTCCCAGCTAGTGGTAAAAAATACTGCCTTCCAAATAACAGACGATACCTCCAAAGCTTTACGATGATGTTTTAAAGAAACAAAACTAAAAAGGCAGCGGCTTGAAGTCTGGCATGTAAGAAGATACAGTCTAGCTTGGTCTAGTCATTTAGAGTTTTGAAACATTGAAAACATTTCAGACACACTTTGAATCGAGCCCACCTGCATTGCTAAGTATTAATTCATTAAAAGGTTTGAAATTATTATCATTAGTTAACTACACACAGATCCTTGTCTTTGTCTTTTTTTTTTTTAATTGTTACAAAGGCATGATCCCTTACTTCTCTTTGAGGCAATTCAGGGTGAGGTGGTCAATGTTTGGAAAAAACACTTTTAAAAAGACGTTTACAAACCAATTTGATTTTATACTCTGATTTATACTCGTAATAATTTAGCTCAAGTGAAACAGTAAAATATAAATTAGAATTTTACCTATTTATGAACAAAAGCTTGTCTTGGTGAGTGAAATGCAGATTTATGGAGTTCCCTAAAACCTAAAAGTGCATCAAACCCTGACCACCTTCGCTGTTTTTGCTGTATGATTTCTCAATGGTGTAAAATCTCATTCTTTATTACTCAATCGTGCTGCAGTGTTTTCTAGTCTTTGTTTATTTAGTGTTTCTTCTTATACTTTGGGGTGACGTCTCATTTTTTCAATTTGTTAATGTAGCGTTAAATGTATACACTTTTCCTTAGCCTAATCTTTGAAAGTATGTTACAAGAATGGATATTTTACTGGCTTTATAGAATGTTTGAATATAATATTGATCAAGAAGGATTCGTTGAACCTAACAAATTGAGTATTCGCTTGTGTTACCATTATGATGTTGTGTGCTTCTCTTAATCATTTTCGTTGTAGAAAAATGGAGTGAATTTATATTAGGCTTTCAACAAAACTAATAATAGCATTGTAAATTTACCAGATGGTTTAACAGACAAACAGCTTCGTCAAATAGAAGAATATAGCTATTTTGAATTGTCCTCTTTACTAACTGTAGGGTGAGAAGGGGCTCGCGTTGTGGTGAACTATGTTATAGCTTGTTATTCACTGTTACTTTTGATCATTTTTTCGGTCTCCGAGGTGAATCGAGTTATTAATGATAATTTGTATGCTCACATATGCATATTGTATATGTGTAGAAATGTAATCACACTTTGTCTTGGATTTACATTAAAACTGTTAAGTCACGGCACAAGTCTCCTGTTTTCTTTTAAATTGTATTATTATTGGTGGTTATACTTTCATGGTTGAACTAAACAACATCTAATGCTTTATAGCAAATACACGCATCATACAATGCAAACAGACATTATTTGTGAAAGAAATGTCAACATGCCAATGGACAGACATTAATAATTTAACTCTGCCTATCCCAGATCATATCAACATTAGTCAAGTTAACTTTTACCTGTGGTAACTGTAATACTCCTTGTAAAAACTATCCATCCATCTTCTTCTGCTTGAAACAGTTTAAAAAAATATATATATATATTAATAAGGAGCTAATTAATGTAATTGTAACATAATGTGTGTTTTTATTGTTGTGTGCACCTGCCCAGGGACTGCAGATTTAAAGTAAAAGTACAGATAATCTTTTCTTTAGTGACATTAATGCATTTGTACATGGTCCCAGACAGATAAAGACTTAACTTAACTAAACATGTGGCAGTCATAACTTAGTATGAAGATCACACAGTACCACTCAGCTTCACCAGATGGCAGTGCGCACTCACGCAGCCGTTCAACGTGATTGTGTTACGAATAGTCTATGGCTGTTTCATTTCTTACAAACGTCCCATTTTGTCACATTCAACAACGTAGTGTGGAGACTATGTAAATGTGCAAAGAATCAGGCTGCCGCAAATTCAACTCTGTTATTGACTTTGGAACCTTTAACGCACAGCACAGTCTGATGCTGAGACAGGACGTCACTTTAATTCTTTAATAAACTATAATTACTTGGCTACTACTAAAACAGCAAGTATATTATTCAAGACACTCTGATGGACCTACGTCCACTTTTATTGCACAATACGCTGCATACTTTGCAACAATTATGCGCAAAAGTCCGATGCAACGTTGCCGTGGAAGCAGTAGACGCGCTGGCTGAACGAGACCAACCTAATTTTTAAACCCCGCGATGACAGATAAGCGCAACAGCCAATCAGAGAGGCTTTTAATAGGCGACAAACTAATCAGCTCTGTCAGGGGGCGGTGCCATCCCCAAATCCTCTGGACGCGAGACGAGAACTGGAACCGAACGCGTGTCAGATGAACGCCAGGAGCCAGGTCATGCTTTAGTCATTTTTGCACTGACAAAAACTTGAAACGATCGCAGGTGGTTTGCATGGAGCTCCGTGGCGACGCTTCCGACCGCATGTTGACATTGCCCCGTTTTACGCACAAAGGGAGTTTGAGTCCCGTTTTTTTTTTTTTTTTTTTTTTTTTTGTGTAGCTGAATGAGAAGGCGCAGGGAAACTGGCATATGGAAGATGTTGCGCATTTTTTCCAGCAGCACGCGCGTTCATAGCTGGGTTGTTACTGGTTTATGGACAGTATCGGAGGCGCGCGAGGGTCAAAGCCTGCGGGTAACGGCACGGGATGTAGGGCAGAGATGATGAGAGGAGAGTGGCTGCATGGCTAAGCTACAGCCCTTTTAGTATGTGAGGATTTACAACTCAACTGAGGTCCAGAGCATCATTCTGGTTTCCTGGACAGTGTTTGTATGTTTAGGCCCTTTGAACTAAAATGGCCCCATAGCCTACTTTAATGTTTATACTTGTATACATCTGGGCATCTACAGTCTCTAATGACTAAGTTTGAAGTTAGCCTTCCAGATCTCAGTGTGCAATTAACCTACTTTATTCTATCCAAATGAACCAAAAGGGTTATTGTGGTTCTGTCCTACCTGCACCTGTAATTGTCTTCTGCATCACACACACACACACACACACACACAAAAACATGTCTACTTGAGGCCCCTAATGCAGGACATTGTCTTTTTTTTTTTTACTGGAGTACTGTGTTTTGAATATGGATTTGACTGATACGTGGGAGTTGGGTTGGACGAAGGGGTTCAAAGTCCTGGTAGTCCTGTTCTCTAAAGGGCCAGAATGGGATCTTCTGTCTATATTTTAAAATTTAGGGGAGCCCATCAGAGTCATTTTGTCCCGGGCACCAGAAAGTCTTTCAGCGGGCCGGGGACAAATTCTAACAATGCATAACATTAAGTTGTTTTTCCCCACAGCAGATCCAGAGGCAGCTGGTACCAGTAATGTAGTTATGTTCAAACTCAAAGTGGATGCTATACCTTGACTGGACCGCCCTGGATGATGGCAGCTGCAGTGTCTTGTGTGGGTTTAGCCCTGATGCCCTCCCAGGGCCAGCGAGTAGTGTTTCTCTGGACTGTGGTGTTGATAACAGTGATCAGCGCTGACTCACCTGTCTCAGGTAAGGCATCACATTTGCTGACACACACAACCTGATCCACAATTTGTACTTTCTCTTACATAACACACGGATCAGTAGCTTGTTCAACAACAGAACAAGTTCAAGTTAAGTGACAGGGACAATTCTTTTGATTAAGTGTTTGTTTGTTTTTACTTTTGCTATTGGGCATTTTAATACATTTAGTGTTTTGACCATCTGTTTCAGTGAACACGTTCATTTGCTTTTTGGGGGCCCTTATAGTTTGCCAAAATAGTGTGATGTTTGATCATTCACATCCATGCAATATTTCACACTACAATACTATTTAGAACAATAAAACTCAAAGAAACAAAGAAACAAAAACAAAAAAGAGCTCTACTGCATGTATGATAAATGAGTGTCAAAGGCAATCAAACCACCTTGGACCTAGAAGGTATTTGTTAATAATTCATATTGTTTAAGGTGCAATATTTTAAGTTAAATTAAGCTAAGAAGATAATATAAAATGATACTATGAGAAAAATCTAGCTCCTTACCAAAATGTTTCACAAGCAAGAACAATTGTAATATTCTGTACCTTTGTAGAAAGGCATTTTATTCAGTTTATATTGAATCAATTGTAGTTATTGTTAGACAAACTCAAACTAACTATATATGTGCAATACTTCCAGTGTTTTATTTTATTTGAGCTGAAGCGTGTTATGTCTAACTTGTATCGTTGCAGCTGAATGACCTTGCGCAGTAGTGGCTTTCTGAGGACACTTGCAGCAGCAGCTTAGTTTACATCATGTCCAATCACAAATCACAATGTAACGCACTGACTGTTGCAGACTGTTTACTGTTACTCCTCAAAATAGATTTACTGTCCATGGTTACTTTGACCGTAAAATTGATATAAAATGGGCACATAAATATTCAATGTTTACTTTAGTGAAGAGAAGAAGGAAGACAACTGCAATAACATAACTTGTCTTGATGTAAAGACTTTAATAACTCATAGATTCTAACAAGGAACTCTATAGTTAAATTGTGAAGTAATATGTGGCGACATTGAGCTTGAGGTATCTTACCGTCCAATATAAATATCGATTCCTTGGGCAAAACACTTCATACACATTTCATCTGTCTAAAAACAAATAACCGCCATTTCTATGAATAGCTTTGATAGTCCCAAACAAGAGACAAACTTGCAGCAGTACATTTTTTTCTAGCTTTGTTTCTGATGATATCTTAGGAGTTCTGGTAGATACCATTATTCACCGCTTTTCACATTTTGTTCTGTTCATTTTTCCGCATGAACCGTTCTGTAGTAGAGTGAGCAGATATAAGCTTCCCTGCCCCCTCAAAAATTCAAACAAATGTTATAACTTCTAAGCTATGCAATTAATCACATTTTAATTGAATGGTCATCAATGATCAGCTTGGGTCTTTTCAATCGAGGGGTCGACAGTCAATCCTCTGTCAGTCAAAGTAAATTGTTTGAAACAGAGTTCTAGCTTCGCACTCTTTTTTCTGTCCTAAATTGAGCCCATTTGAGTGCAGACTTGGTTTGGTCCTGTTCCAGTCCTTGTTTAGTTCAATATTAGTCCAGGTTTAGTTTGGGATTGAGTCCTGTTTTAGTCATAGTTTTGATGTGATGAATGTGTCAGAGTGAACGCACTCTTGGCTTGGTCCTGTTTTAGTCCTCGTTCAGCCTTTGCCTCGTCCATGTTTAGTTTCTGTTTGAGTCTTTAATTTTAGTCCCAATTTTAAGCTGCCTATTATTAATATTATGTTATAATTGCACTTGTCAAAAAAAAACCAGTCTTATTACTGTTCAGGAAATGAATATTGAAAGCAGTACTAAAGATTGTAAATTGTGATGGATCAGGATGTGGGGGAAAAGTGATCCTTTTGTTTTGTCATATCGCCCAGCCTCACGTCTAGGTCGGATTCAAGATGAAGACCACTGACTTAAATATTTTTCCAGACCTTTTGAAATATGTCTACATCGTTGCCTCGCGTCCTCATATGCCCCTCTGCTTAGGCACTCTTCCAAAATGTCCCTTTCAAGTTTACAGGACGTAACGTTATTTATTTTTTTTATGTGATACCATAAAGTTTACCTCAAAAGCCCTTGCGTCTTTACGTCTTACAAATGCTGGCAAGTCGGGCCTGGAAAGCAGCAGAAGTCCGTGCTAATTAGCTGTGCGGTCCGTTGCCATGTGAAATGTAATCTTCGCTGGATAACAATATGGCCATTCATTTTTCATTAGTCATTTGCAGATCAATGAGCGGGACATATCAAAAGCCAGAAGGTAGACATTTTCGCCCTCGGTAGAGATCTAATAGACCCAAATAACGTTTCCCAGTCCTTTCAAAAATAGCTCTGTGTCATTTTGGTTCACTGCTAAAGCTTTGGATGTTATTCTCATATTACATTGACACAGTGAGTAATTTCTGTCTCATTGACCTAATGCGTTCCAGTTGGTACATTTACCTGCTGCAGGATCACACAGACTGGGTGGTTGGTCAAGTGAAAGTACCGCGGTGGGGGTCTTACATCTGTTAGTCATTTGTGTACCAGGTCTTTGGCTTTACTGAGGCAATTTCCACTGCACTTTGTCTAAATATTGTAGGAAATATGTAGTGGGTGGAAACAGTTTGCTTTTAATACTAAGAGTGAAATATTCTTGTCACTTGGGAAGTCACAACGTCAAATTTCACTGTTAACAATTGTTGTGAGAAGAAACACATTATCCATGTTTATTGACACCATGACCTAACAACAGTGAAATCCAGTGGTGAGGGGTCATGAGGTGATATAACTAAATACATAATGATTGTGTTTTCTTTTTTTATATATCATTTGGTGAAACAATACCATTGACAATTTTAATAATCAAAATCATGCCTGATTTTACATGTTTTATTATTACTTAAAAAAGGTTATTTTCGGGGTGCTGGCTTCAAAAGTTTGGCAACCATTGTAATATGATATTTAGATTTTTATGAAAAAGTAAACTTTATATTTAGTTTACTTTTTTTGTGACCATAATTTGTCATTTTTTTATTCTTTGTGACCCAAATAATAATTGCTTCATTGAATAATCTGTCCATCCCTACAAGTCAATCAATCATCAATACATGTGATATTAGACTGTTCTTTTTTTCTTCTACCTGAAGAATACCGTGCAAATTGTTTTCTCTAGTCCACACTAGACGTGGGACAGTTGTAATGTAATGTAATGTCATTTGATTAGAATTGATTGAATGACCTTAAATCAAACCATGTCAGTGCTGTCACTGGCAAATATAATTTATACAATATAAAAAACAAGAATGGCAACACATATTCAGAATGCGTCATTGCACTGGCCAACTTTCTACTTTGGTAAATTAAATCCTTGCTATTTGTTTTGCATGATATGTGTGTGTGCGTGTGTGTTTACTGAAGTCCACAGCATGTTTTGCTCTGAGCTTCAGTGTTGTCAGTGTCAAAGCTGACTAGACACAAGTGACAGGAAACATATGACTGTACTAAAATGAGACTCTGTGTGCTCTGAGAAAGTGCAGCTGATTATTTTTCGGCGGAGCAGATGGTGCCGCGGGACCAGAAACTCCAGTCTCATTTATTTTGTTTTGGACTTTTCTGTGTCCCCAAAATCATTAAGTGTGCAGAGTTGTACAGAAGTCTACCTCCTCCTGTGGGTGCAGCGTGTCCTCCAGGCTCAGACCGTGGCCTGTGGTGGAGGTGCTGAGTGACACAGTCCTCAGGGCCTCTCCTCTTACGGCCCTCTGCCTTCCTGTCTTTGGGAGCAATCACAACTACACAAAGTCAGACGGTGTAAAAGGAAGTGAACCAACCTCCTGAATCCTTTCTGAGCGTAATTAACTGTAAACAGAATGCTGTCAGGACATTCTTGAAGAAATAGGCCTTTTTTTCCATTAAATTATCAAAATGTTTTATACAGTGGCTAGTGTAGTTGTAAGGCTGGGCAATACGACAATACACATAGAATTGTGATAATCTGTTATTTGGGTAATTTCATAATTAGATTTTGTGCTTTTGTTTTTCACTATAGCCTTATGCTCATACGCACATCCTTTTTTCCCACTCCTCCTATTGGTCAGCCTCTGCCAGGCTTTTAGTGAGTGACAGGTGGATTATCCAATCACAGTGAAGCATTAACACTCAGAAGAAGCAGATGTAACCTGCTAAAGACAGTAAAGCTAATTATGAATTTTGATCACATCAAACAGAAAATTGTATCTCCTTGGCAACAGTGTGATAACAGTATGTGGAGTCAATTAATATTGTCAACATTGCATTAATGTTTGGGAAAGATCCAAATATCCTTAATTTTTTATCATAAAAAATCAGTTCATAAACTGGGCCAATGCAGTTCATGCAATTCAGGCTTTTGAGTCCAGTCTGGTCAGAGTGAAAATGACTTCTGGATCGCAGTGGAAATGTCTCGATTTCAAAAACATTGTCCTGATGACTACCTTTGAAAAGTTTACTACTTAATAAAAATGTAATTATTCCGAGCTCAGTAGAGTAGAAAACATTTCTGCTCAATGTGACCATTCCCTACAATATACCCCATTTTAAAACATTATTAAACTAAAAGTGTATTACTGGTTAATGAGAAGAGTATTGTAAAAAGGCATTTCATGGCAAAGTCCATTTCACAACATAACATAATTAGCCCCAGATAACTCCCAATTCTGTATTTTACAATAGATAACAGTTTGTTTGAACCCTTTCCAGCTAATTTCCCCATTAACCCTGTTTCTCCGTGAAACCTTGAATGTTTCCATCTTCCTCTGGTTTTCTCTTATATTTTAACATATTCCAGCATGAAAATAAGTCAAGGTTTACATGAATATTTGATGAAGTCCGATGAGCCAGGTCTGAACTTTCTACTCGACTTCTGGTCCAACTCAAATCATTTACCTCCCCCGCAGGCTTAGCCTTGACCTTTTGGGCAGTGGACAAGGTTTGGATCACTACCCACTCACCCATAGTTTGTAATAAATATAATTCTGTGTGGGTGCCGTCTGAAACTTTGGCTGAAGACTTGAACTAATTGAAGCGCACTGATAACAACAGTGGAATCTTTCCAGTCCTAAAAGCTCGTCCCGATAAACCAAATGTCAACATGGCTGTATCTTGATTGTTGGACTGCACTCAGCTTCTATGGACCCTGCCAACTGAAAAGAGCCAGTCACGCAAGGGCTCAGCTCAAAACAGAACCATGTGTGAGTTTGGAGTTGGCTAGCTTTAATACCAGAAGACTCTTTCTTCTTCTCCAACTTTATTTCAAGTTATATGACCATTAAATAACTTTTGAGACTGAGAAACAGAGGAAATTATATCATTAAAGGGCTGGGTAATTGTGTATTCAGGTTTCTCCTTATACATTTATGTTGGCTCTTTATGTGTGTGTGTTTGCGCGTGTGTTTGCGTGTGTGTGGGTGTGTGTGTGTGGGTGTACTGTTCACAAATGCTTGGCGCACACTGTTTGACTTTTAGTTACCTTAATTTAATAGTAATGTACCACCCAGACTACCACCGGGAGGACAAAATGACAGCAGCATCAAGCTTGAAATCTTCATCTCTGTTGAAATAGATAAGTCCTCAAACAATCGCTTTCAATTTAGATATTGGGGCAGACAATAACAGACTCAGCGTTATAATAACAAACTGCTGCCAAACCAATCCAATTGTTCTGGCGACCAACCCCTCCGGTACTAAACTATATAACCGTGTTCATTGCATTGCAGTGTATTGGCGGTTGTCTTCTGTTTCGGGGAGTGAGGTCATGGTTTGAGTAAATGGGAGCAGGAAGGTTTTTATAATTGAGTTTCAAACATCACTGAGCAGCAGAGTGCGGCCTGTCAATCATGCTTATCAAGTTATCTCCATTTTTGAATTCACAAATGGACTCAGATTACATTGGCATACATATTTTTAACTCTTGTGTGTTATCCAACTAGAGCGTTTGTGGTTAAATGATTGCTCTGTTCCTGTGTTTGCTGTTTTTGTTACGAATTCTTTTTAGCTATTGAGACATTTTAGAGGCTATAGAAGTTTACTTTACTTAGCCACAAGTATAGTACTTGTTTTGTCAGCTTACTCTGCAGGCTGTGCCTGGCTTCATCTTGAGATCATCAAGCTACATGTTATACATTATTTAGTACACTGATAATCAAAATGCATTGCATATTAATTGACAAAATGTAGTGCCTGATCATTTGATATAAAGTGTTATAGCTCCAAGATGTATAACAATTGAATAATTCAAATTGCAAAGACTGTATTTATTTGAAAACAACAAAATATCCTGTCTTTGTATAAAACCTGCAAACTGTGTAGTTTAGACCTGTACAAACATTCTCTGCAGATTCTTGTATGAGCTTAGCAGTTTCTATTTCAGTCTTCCAGCATGTTAATTGTCCTGAATAAAATGTGATCTTTGAACAGAATCCAAAAATAAAAAATCAGAATTTCATATTTTGCCAAAACGGTTCAGCCCTAGGAAGTGTAGTCATGTGGAGGAGCCCGGTGGCGCTGTTCAAAGACTGGCTCTTCTCAGGGGTGCTCGAAACCACAGGGGTCCAGGTAGTCATGCAAACCCACAATAACATATACTTTACTTACATCTTACTGTGATTACTGTTAGTATGGCTCCAGAAAAATTACATGGTGAACCTTTAATTTCAAACCTGCTCCTTGTATTTGGCTTCCTTTGTTTATAAGAAGCTTCATCCTTTTTCTATGATCTCTGGCAGACGTCCAGGCCCAGAAAGGACTGAAGCCGTACAATCAGCCAAACCACACAAAGAACAGAAATCATCTCTCTCCAGTCGCTTACATCAGCTCCACTGATTGCTCGGTTGTAGATAGGGGCTCCAAAATGAGACTTTGGAGAATATATTCTGCCCTGACCCTGGCTCTGTCCAAACACTGCTCTTGAATAGAAATAGTTTATAGCCTCCATAGTGCACTGACCTAATGACCACGATTTACTGTCTTGTCAATTTGGCCAAATGCAAATGTAATGCAGCATATATAGGGCAGGCTGAAGACACTTATCCTCCCTGTGAATAGAATTTCAATAGCACATGAGGTTTGC
This sequence comes from Chaenogobius annularis, assembly GCA_015082035.1. NCBI lineage: Eukaryota > Metazoa > Chordata > Actinopteri > Gobiiformes > Gobiidae > Chaenogobius > Chaenogobius annularis. The sequence goes on along the minus strand of BJKM01000110.1, from coordinate 1,232,090 downwards.
TGTAATGAATAAATGACTTATTAATTTTCTCTGTTCTCAGTTAAATGAATCCAGGCTTTATTATAATGTCAAAGACTTGGGGATGTCAGACTCCTGCCACAGCACTGACCCATTATAAAGACTTTGTGGGAGACTGACTTGTATCCTTACTGACCCCATATTAGGACTGTCAGAAGTATCGAAAATCAGATACTAATCAATATCAAAACAAGTATTGAAACTAGTTACCCTTTTGAACAAGTTTCGATGGTAAAAAAAATCACATAAACAGGACAAAATTTGACCGTTCCTGAACAGTTTTAGAATGATCTTGAGCTTCATCAGAACTGGAATAAGACCGCATCGTAACATAGGAAGTACTGTACTATTATGATCAAAAGCAGTATTGAGTATCACGTCGATTCCTTGGTATCAAAATTGCGTTTGAATTTTTAGTATTGTGACATCACTATATCTAATATAGCTGGTGGGTGTTAGTCTGGTACAGAATCTTCTTTAATGATAAATGAGTTTACTTTGTTTCCAAAAAAAGATCCTAACACTTAGATTGTTCAATTGCACCAACACAAAACAAGAACTTTATTATTCCAGAGCAAACATTGAGTGAATTTGCTTCTCCCTGTGTTTTCCGTCCTGATTTAAGATTGACTGATGTTCCTCTGACAGCAGATAACATTGGCAGTGTTATCAGTTGCTCTATTTTAGTGCACTAAATTGACAAAATGAACAGCGACTCATTGTTGGGCTTGGTGAGAAATGGATTTTGACATTGATTTAAAAAACTGTTTATTCTTCCAAAGTCTGGATTCTGCTCCAAAACGCTAATACTGACACAGGATTGGCTGTAGACATAGCGATTAAAAAGCTCCATCCATCCTTATCAATGATGATTAGAAAAACATTTAAATTTGATTATTTCCACAGCCCTAACTATACTTAATATAGTAACAAATTTTTTTTTTTATCAAAGCAGCTGGCCTCTGCTCCAGACAGTCCAACAGAATTAATATTAATATCTATTTTTAATTCTAAACACACAAAAAACATTAACTTATTATCACTGATCATTTTGTAAATAAGATGGCACAGTGGGGCTCAGGCTGCCGTCGCTGGGGACTTGACATTCTGCTGCTGTGACCTGATATTTGCAGAGTCCCACAGTGCTGAGTTTCATGAAGCAGACAAACAATAAGCCATCAGTCGGCCGTGACACACTCGTGTTTCCAGGAGCAGGTGGCAGTGCTGAGTACGCTTCTGTCAGTCATTACCTGCTGTAATGTAAACTCATCTCACCTCACCGTCTGCCTCCTGTCTGTCACACTACGTCACTGTTCACAGCTAATAACTATAGACAAAACACAATTCTAATCAGCTATATTTCCATTTAACCTGTTTTTAATGAACAATATCATAGAAATTATGACACACTGCAAGAACTAAATTGCAGAATGGACACTCAAGTTTGTCAGTTTGTGTCGCAGATGTTATTATTTGAGCTCAAATAATAATAATGAAATAATAATAATAATGAAAAGGTACATACGATACATTACAAAAGTATTAAACCAGAACTCGATATAGTCATTATTGTGATAAATATCTCCTGCCTGGTCTTTGGGATTTTAGTTACTTTGATTAATTCCAGCTATTAAATGTGTTATCTTTTATACACTTTCAGTTAACAACTACAATCTAAACAGAAAGCATTACCTTACCGTCATCAACACTGCATTTTAATAAACCTCCTGATAAAATAAATGTGCACAATTAGGTCCCAATTTTCAGCATTGTGTGCCAGAATTAATGTGTGATTTTTTAAATGTATTTTTAAATCATTCTGCTTCCCATTTTTGTCAGAAGTAGCTGCATCAAATGGCAGGTTTTAAGGCCCGATGCCACCATGTTGCAGCCAGTCTGTGTGTGGAGTGGGCAATGGGGGTTGAGAGGGTTTTACCCAGGGGCACAGTCTTCGCCTCAAGTAAGCATTAAACTGGCTGCCCTCTGCAATAAAGGCAAACCCTCAGTGACAGGGCCACCATCATCCGCCCTGAATGTGTAATTGTCCTAAATGTGTAGATCAACAACACTCATAGTCCAAGCCGAGCGAAACAGATAAGAAAGTGACAATAAAGTCTATGTTTTGCATACACAAACATGATAACAACGGTAAAAAAAATCACTATTTGGAGTTTGTATTATGTCTGAAGCCATTCTCTCAACATCTGTGTGACCTTAAGAACTTCAAACACAGCTCTTAAGGCTAGAAGAGTGTGCAGAAGACTATACTTTGGAAAACCCTGGCACTTTTTCCTAAGTTCTTTCCAGCAGGCTTTGTCATAATCGCATGTTGACTCAATTAAGGTACCAGAGGAGCTTGTAATTAAGTCTGCAGATTTCTCTTGGGCCGAGCCAGGGGCGCTTTGGCTTAGTTGTAACCATGCAGCAAATTGAAGGCGACACTGTAAAAAGATAGTATTTTCTGTTACAAACTTTTTGAACTGAATCGTTGTGTGTGAAGTGCACACATTGTTAAAAATAGTCCTCGTCCTCAGCTGATTCTGTGGCTATTTATATTGCATGTGTGATCATCACACAAAGCCTCTGCACATTAGAGAGAAAGAAAAGCAGTTGTGCAGATGCTGACTCACAGTGGAAGATATTCTGGACACATTTATTATACATGAGTTTTCGTAATATTTACATTTTTGAAAAGATACAAAACCTCACCATCCCACTTGATTTCAGAACCATGTAATTGGGCCTCAAAACCCCTGCAATGAACACGATGAATGGATACCTTTGGAGCATACTCCTGGCTCTGGGTAAAAAGGCCATTACAAAAAAATTTATGACTCAAACTGCATCGGCAATCAAGGACTGGACACAAAGTATAACTGACAATCGTAAAATGGAAAAAAATAACATTTGGATTTAATTTGAAAATTGACCCTTTTGAAAGACTTTGGACAAGATGGGATTTACTTGTGCCATAGTTATTGTTATATTTTATCCAATGGGTTCCATGCCTTTGTTTTTATTTAAAAAAGGGTTCCATGCCTTTGTTTTTATTTAAAAAAAAAAAAAAAAAAAAGATTTAATACCCGACTTTCACCTTTTTGAGTTTTTTTTGTTTCTTTGTTGTTTTGTTTTAGGGAAATTATACAAATGAAATAAGTTTGCCTTAGCTAATATTAGGTAAAATGTTCGGTTTCACAATTATAATTTTTTCCCCATAGATGTTAAAGTACAAATGTGTTCGGTGACTTAAAATGCCCGAGAAGTTTTGTTGTAGATGTAATTTTTTCAGTGTAGTTCTTGCTCTCTTTTTTGCCTTGTTTCTGTGTTGGCTTGGTGTTCAAAATTGCACAAACCCCATCAAACCCATTAAACCCATTAAAATTGTTTCAGTGAGAGAACTGCAATTAGATTAGAGATGCATTGTATAAGGAGCCATTTTATATCTGCCTTCAGGATTACAAAGCTTTTCAAGATGAGCTGAACATTTTAAATCACATGACACAACCACAAAAAAGAAGCTAATATTCTTACTGAAAAGCCCATAACTTGTGCAAGAAGATTAGTATCCCAGATCAGCTTTTTGTGTTTATTTAGTGCACCCTGTCTCTGCCTCTTCTCCTTATTTGCATTTGCGTAAGATCAATATGTTCATTCTTGTAGCCACTTTAGTAAATGAGACAGAGGAGTAGAGGGCTGCTGTAAAGATTTTTCTAAGGAGTCACCAACAGCACAGGAAGACATGTCGCTGTACACCCGCTATGCGCTCAATCACATCAATAGTCTCCCTTCCAACATTGATTCTATCGTCGTGTGTTGTACGGTCTATATTTAATCCTATAACCCTTGCTTTGTTTCCTGTCCAGTAGTTGCATGGTAATACTGTATGTCGCTAATGTCTTTGGGCTTTGTCAATATGTTTTATCTATTTCTTCACGGATCAATACTAATTTGGAACAGCTTCTTTTTCATCCTCTAAAAAAGGACCCAACAGGCAACTCAAAGAGAAAGTACTTTTATGTAGTAATTTGTTTCCATCTTTACAAGGATGATAAATTAAATGGAAAAGTGACATCTTTAAATTATGTGTATAGACTAGCTATACAATTAAAAAAAACGAATCATTAAAAAAAAAAAATGTTCTCGAATGTAATTTGCACCCACACATTTTCTGCATATCTAATCAGGAAATTCTTCACTGTGGTATTTATTAGATAATATACAGTATAATGCTCTAACACACAATAAATTCTATTCTAATGGCAACTACTTTTCTCTTCTTTTCAGAGAAGCCTCCCTTGGAATCCACAACAAGCTTCATGAAAAATAAAACAACAGGGTCATTGCCGTCTGCGTCACAATCTTCGCATTTAACTACTTCTGGGAATGCACAAAGTACATCTCCAAGTCCGCTTCCAACCCATTATCTCGAGACTAAAGAAATCGCACACAGAAAAGAAGAAACTACATCATTTACTTTGACTCCCACAAAACTTAAGTTACCTTCTAATTCGCCAACAGAAATGACTAATCATCAGCCAACTCACAATCCCTTAACATCTCAGCCTTTGTGGTCAAACACAACTCCACAGCATGAGCCATCTATGCAGAATGTTGCAACTGTGAACTCATTTCCTGATCATTCCCTAGAGCCTTCGAAAATGGCTCTTAGTGACTACCAGGCGGACCATGCAAGACCTTACCCTAATACTGTAGTTCCCAGTAACCCCCGGGATAAGAGTCACTTCAGTCCTAGCGTTGCACCCTCATTTTCCAACAAACTGCATCTATTAGCGCCCAGCCTTAGCTCTCACCTCACGTCACCCACGTATGAACCTATCGAAAGTCCGCCAGATGACATTTTCCCCACTGACACGCTGGACATAGACTGGGGATCGGGAGATTACTTGGAGACTATGTCGTATGTGGGATCGGAGGTAGGGGACTATTCTCTGGTTACGAAGGTGCCGACGGAAATGTTCGATATGGATGAGGACACAGAAAGCTACGATACGTCTTTCCCGACAAGAGTGGGCGTATCGCTGACATCGATGCAGCATTTTCCACATTCGCCAAGCCTTACGACAGCACATTTAGCCTCCTCTCACTTTACAATCGAGCCTACTCCATCTATAGCCTTGCACACGGACGTAGCAGAGTCCGCGAACTTGGACTGGTCGGATCATTTTACAATTGAACCGACAGATGTCCTCCTGCCTGACATGAACAGCTTAGAATATTACACGACTCAACTGGAGAATTCCAACAATGGCGCAGAGCAAAGGGGCAACGTGACCGTAGTATCCGTCACGGAGATTACACCGACGATTAGCTTTGATAATTTTACCAAAGATGAATCGATAAGTGATTCGTCGGGAGTGGAGCCTGGTTTTGAGGCAACTGTGGCACCGATGAACGTTTCTAAAAATGTCCTCGAACCTTCGAAAACGGCAAGCAATTTTTCATCAACGTGGGCTAGTGAAATCATAACATCAACAGGTCAGCAGTCGGAAAGCAGTTTGTTGAGTAACGCCACGGTGTCGCTTATAGATGAAGTCGTAGCTTTCTCTTCGCTGACAGATGTGCATTGGTTTGTGACCGAGCCCTATCCGGAAACCACAATGCATTCAACGCCAGTTCTGTCCACAACTGTAGCATTTTCATCTCTTCCAACTGATGTTTATTCAACTTCTACTACTTTCACAACATCGCAAAACACGACAGAAAATGATAATTCTACTCTTCCAGTTTCGAATGCAACTACAGACATGGTCACCCCAGAGACCCCAGTTACAGCGGGGGATCATGGGGCGACTGAAGATGGCAGTGACATCCCAGCCACGATGACCTTGTTACCAGAAAGCACTGAGGCAGATACAGGGTCTACTACTACTGCGCCAACAACTGTCAACACTACTCCACGTCAAGTCACCCCTAAGACAACTACATTGACCGAAATGTCCGGCGATGTCTCCGTCAGTCACACCATTAAACCTCTGACTACAACACAGCCGGCCAGACAGTACCTCTGCGACGTAAACAAGCCAGAGTATTTAGTGAAAATAGGTAAGTCAAAGTGATACATGAATGCCATGGCCCATACAATTCCAAAATTAAAATTATGAATGTTTCAATTTTAGGTTTTCCTTTGGGGGCTACAATTGGATATGCTAAATCTCAAGTACGAGATATCCTGAAAGCTGAATTTAACAAATCGGTTGAGATACAGGTAAGAAATGGTCTTGACAGTGTGCTTTTAAATTGAATTAGTTGCTATTAAATAACTTTAATGTCAATAACAATGTCGTTTTTTATTATAGTAGCATTGTTTTTGAACTAACAGTATTCCTACTCTCCCCCAACCAACAATTGTTTAGGCAATCTCACAACTGAAGTAGATTTGTCTGTATGTAATGCACTCAAAACTCAATATTTATTTATTAATTTAGCATTCTTTATAGGTCCATGTAAACAAAAACAAAAAAATGCTATTTAAAGTTTCGACTGGGTATTAAGCATCTATTAAAACCAGTTTCAAAGCTACATTTTCACTGTCTCAAGATTCTCATCAAGAAAGGCTGTTTGAAATATAGACTGTTCTTTGGTCTAGTTTTTATCTTTATAATTACACAAACAGTCCGTGATGTACTTGTGTCTACATTTACAGTCAAAGTCACTTCCTCTGTTTCTTATCTCTGCGTCTGTCACAAACAAGCCAGTCACATAAAGGCCACTACTACTGCGGCACTACTTTGCCTGGAAAGTTCCACTATTATATGTATGGCATTAAACTTGTCTATCTCCATGGTGACAAGCAAGTGACAATATGTAGGTCAAGCGTGTGGAGAGGCGAGTCCAAAACGCTTTTTTCACCAAGGCATTTATTACTTATATTTACATTTAAACATCTGTAACTGAATAAATGCTAACCAGGCAAAGCAATTCAACATCTCCACCTTTAAGACTATCGACTGTCTTCTTTAAAATGTATCTTTCATTTTTGAAGGTTGTCACAGCACCTCCAAAGTTTGTGTTTCGCGTGGTGTCAGGCCCAGTTGTGTACACAGCCATTTCTGTCATCAACGCTCTTCACAGATCGGGACGCCGCTTTTTGTCAATATCCCCCAACTGGGCTTTACCCAACTTTAAATACCAAGTCCACACAGGTACATGACACTTGTACTGAAACTGTCTTTCATGGGTTTGAATTCTGTCCCTGGGACTTAATCTTCCTCTCCATCTTGTGCAGTGCTGCAGTTTGTCCCGAGTCACATTGACGTAAGGTTCTGCAACTTCAGCGAGAACATTGAGAGAGGTTTGACCAGGGCCTATGCAGAGACTCGGCGCCGGTCAAAGATGTCAACCAACTTCACTGTGCATGTGAGTGGATCTGGTCTGTGGAGGCATTAACATGAAGACATGTAAGGGCAACTTAACAGGATACTCATATAGGGCAATGCATTAGTAAGTAAGGAAAATTTTGGTATTTAGAGTTATTATAGTTTATAGAAAGGGAGACCAGGGGATTGAGTCAGTTAAACTTTTCTTAACTCATGATCCATTTTAAGGCAGACAAACACAGTAACAGTAATTTGTTTAAAAAAAAAAAAAAAAGTTAGTTATTTGTAAAGGACAACAATATTTAATTGTGATGATTTATTCATCCTATCGACACATTTCTACATAGGAGTGATTCGCACAGCTTGTAAAGTGTTTAGTCTTATTTTACTCAAATGACTAGATTAGGCCCATAATTTGGCATTTTTAGATTTAGTAGAGGCTAAATGAACATGTTATGGCGCTACTCTGACAATAATTAAAGTTTCACAATGTATGCATGTATGCATGTGTGCGTACTGTAGCCTGATAAAAAACAAAAAGTGCTTGCCAGTTTTTCCCTTAAAGTCTTTGGAACGGAACTTTAAAAGAGCCCAGGAATTTGAGAGGGTTGTTTTATTCAAAAGCTCATAGTTTGTTTTATAAGAAAGTAAATTTTGCTATTTGTAAATTCCTATTTACCAATGCCTACTTTCCAAAGCTATTGTGCCAGAATTCAACCAGGCAGTTAGTTATGCATGAGCATTTTTAACGAACAACTCCGGGCCACATTGTTCCTAGTTTTGTAATCTCCTTTTACTCAATTCTGTATTAACCACAGAATGTACAGTAAACATAGTTACATTTTTATAGGATTACATTTAGCATAATCCAGTCATCCTAATCACCGCTGTGAATTCTTCTTGGTTTCAGATTGTAAACATCACAAATTCCCCTCCAAAACTTCAGGGCCAGCTTCTGATGCAGCCAGTGGACATTGTTTTCACAATGCGTGGTTCTCGAGGTCATGAGATGGGCTCAGAGGTTAGCAACGCTCTCCTGACGCTCACTATGGTGGAATTCAGCTACTACATGGGCTTTCCTGTGCTGCAGATCGCTGAACGTGAGTCATGAAAAAGTACTCTCTTGGAGCTTGCGTTTTGTGCATTAACATTTTCAAACGTTTAATTCACTATTTCGACAGCGTTCCATTACCCAGAGCTAAACACCAGCCAGTTGCTCCGATCCTCATGGGTTAAAACAGGTACATTTTTAGCACGAGTAATATTTTGGCACAGATTTTTTATTTTCCTTCAGTGGAAGTGATCTTGGACATTTTTCCGTGCAGTCCTTTTAGGTGTGATGGACCAAAAAATGAATGAAAAGACCTTCCAAGCCAACATGGAACGCCGTGTTGCAACGTTACTTGGAGAAGCTATGGGTTCGATGCGTCGCGTCAAGAGAGCGACGACTGTAGGCAACAGCAGTGTTCAGGTATGGTTTATCCATGATGCATGTTAAAAATGTTTACGTTGTTTTAGTCTGCCTTGTTCATAGTAAAGTAGATGAAAGTATTGGTAGTAGTAGTAGTTGAAATTCTTGGTCAACTAAAGGAAAGTGCTCTCAAAACTATTAAGTATATCTAGGGTCTACATGTTACTGGATGGCAGTTACTAGCACTGGTAAGTAGTAGTAGTGGCAGTAGCAGTAGAGTAGCAGTAGTAGTAGCAGTAGTAAGTAGTAGTAAGTAGTATTAACAGTAGAGTAGCAGTAGAGTAGCAGTAGAGTAGCAGTAGAGTAGCAGAAGTAGTAGCAGAAGTAGTAGCAGAAGTAGTAGTAGTAGTAGTAGTAGTAGTAGTAGTAGTAGTAGTAGTAGTAGTAGTAGTAGTAGTAGTAGTAGCAGTAGTAGCTGTAGTAGCTGTAGTAGCTGTAGTAGCTGTAGCAGTATAGCAGTAGTAGTAGTAGTAGTAGTAGCTGTAGTAGTAGTAGTAGTAGCTGTAGTAGCTGTAGTAGTAGCTGTAGTAGTAGCTGTAGTAGTAGTAGTAGTAGTAGTAGCAGTAGCAGTAGCAGTAGCAGTAGTAGTAGTAGTAGTAGTAGCAGTAGCAGTAGTAGTAGTAGCAGTAGTAGTAGCAGTAGCAGTAGTAGTAGTAGCTGTAGTAGTAGCTGCAGTAGTAGCAGTAGCAGTAGTAGTAGTAGTAGTAGTAGTAGTAGTAGTAGTAGTAGTAGTAGTAGTAGTAGTAGTAGTAGTAGTAGTAGTAGTAGTAGTAGTAGTAGTAGTAGTAGTAGTAGTAGTAGTAGTACCATGATGATGTTTTCAATCTGCCCTGCTTCACCACTGAGCAATCATTATGAGAGCGGCAATGTTTCCCGCCACTGAAAGCCCCCCTTTCCTTACTAATCAGTCTGTAGCGTTTGCATAGACTCAACACCTGCTCTGCTCCTCTCCAAGGGGACAGGACAGGGCCCGGTCTCCATGACAACCGCATCCCTTTCACCCAGGGGCGAGCCACTCCAAAACCACAACCTCATCAGTTGCTGTTCATTCTCCTCTTCGCTGTATAGGGCTGTTACTTGATGACTCCTTTGCTTCACGGAGCTGCTAAGAAATCAATTATTAATTTTTTAAGCTGCTTGTCTCTTTCAGTTGGAGTAATATGGAGTTCAAGTACATTTCATATTGTATTTTGGCAAAGAAAGAGTAGACAAAAGGAAACCTGCATATTTTTATATCGCCCAGTCCATTATGGTTATCTTTTAAAGTAGAAAAAACAACATAATCCTCTTGCATTTAGTCTAAGATTAACAGCCCTTTCTCTGTTTGACCTTTTCGCCCCCTACATCATTTGTATTCGTCAGGTGTCTTATTATAGCCTCTGACGTCTTTGCTGCCACTCAAAAGGGTTTTTCACAATCTCCGAAATAATGGTGTTTTGTATGTTGACTCTATATATATTCATTTATTTGACAGCGACCCTTTGGTTAAACGTTTTGCTTTGTTTACACACACACACACACACACATATAAATCCACACTGTATCACATAGAATAATATGCTATTGTCACCTACGAGCCTGCCCAGAGATAAAAGGGGTTGAAATGAGGTCATCCAATAACACACATTGGCTGTCTTTCCACTCTAATAAACCGAGCGCGGAGTGGATTACGCCTGGATCAGTGAGTCTGCCCGGCCATTTTTCTGTGTCAGCCCGGCCGCGGCCTCCACTCTCCAGTAAAGCCGACAGCCGACTGGACTGGAGCGTGCCTCAGGGCATACAGCGATAGACAACTCACCCATACTGTACGCAGCATCAGACAGGCCGGCACAATGGAGAGGGTGGTCGAATAACTGTCACGCTATACATGTTATCAACGAGGTTATAGGGTTGTCAAAAAAAATCAATACACAGATACAAATTGATGCTAAAACTAGGGTCTAACAAGACATTAATTAGCGCAGGTATCGTCATTCTTGAGCTTTTTCCGAAGTACATGACCACTTGATGACATTTGAGAAACTATTATTATTCTGTGTAAAACAAAGTACTCATTATACAATAGATAGATAGACTAGTTGGTTTTTCATTATGGTACCAACAATTGGTTTAGAGTACATCGTCCATGGGTCAGACAGAATTTCAGTATCACTCTGGTGGCAAGAGCTATCAGGGATTTTATAAAAGTTCTAGCTTTATATTTTGGTATTGTGAAATCACTACGAGGTTGTGACTGGGTAGTCTGGGTACTATATTATCACACTTGATCTTGATACATAAGAAAAGGCTTGATATTCAATACACACAACAAGATTTTTTGGGGGAAAGTATGAACTAATAGTGCTTTCTTGTTACCAAATGGTCTTAAACTAGCTCTGATAAATACCAAGGCCATTCTAAAACTATTAAGGAAAGGTCAAATGTTGTCCGTTTTATCAGATTTTTCAGTATCTACACTTCAAGCACTTTGTCACTAGTTTTAGTATTGATCTAGTTATGACCTTTAGTTCTATACTTATAGTTGTAGCCTGTGTTAGTGTTAATCACGGTGTATGTACCTAGTGCTATACACACTCAAACTTAGGATCTTCTGGCTCAAACCCTTTGCTACTTCCGCTAACTTCATGGTTATGTCATTTTTATCTCTTCCAGGTTGTCAGCTCCAGTCGTCTGGCTGGCACAGATCAACCATTGGAGATTGTGTATTTTGTGGAGGGTCCCGATGGAGAGAGGATACCTGCAGTGGATACAGCTGGCCTACTCAACAGCCTGGACGTCCAGAGAGCTGCCATTGTTCTTGGATATCGGGTTCAAGGCATTCTGGCTCAACGTGAGTACTTTCTGCACCGTAACAATTCCATTATAGTGTGTCTGTTTAGTATTTAATATGAACACTAATGCTGTCACCTGTTTAAAATAGCATACATTTAAGTAAGACTAATTATATTATATAATTCTGTCTGGCTTTGCATATGTTGTATATTTAATTCAATATTGAAGCTAAGTCTCTCACTTGTAGACTGTACCATGAGAATGTCTCCCTCATTAACAATCTAAACAAACTATGGGAGCCTAACGAGCATGCCTTAGGGGAGCTGTGTCGCCGCACTGCTCTTGCACCCACCTCCCCAGAGACAGAATGATGAGAGATAATTAAAATGACTAAAAGTCTGCACTCAAGTTTACTGTAGTGAAAAAAAAATATTTAGAGCATCCCCTTTTTAGTTCTTTTGAAGTTTGTTCTTACATGTTGCACGTAGTCCTTATATGTACTCTTATTGCAGCTGTGGAGAAAGTGGCTTCTCCTCCCTCTGAAAATGTGAACACAAACTTATGGATCATAATTGGAGTGGTGATACCTCTCCTCGTGGTCATCATTATCATCTCCATCCTTTACTGGAAACTGTGCCGCACCGACAAGCTGGAGTTTCAGCCGGACGCTATGACCTCTATGCAGCAGCGGCAGAAGGTGAGACCCAGTTCTGTGGACTGGCTTCTGGAGTGTAATTCAGTTTGTATTTTAGGCATTTGGTAAATCTGTAAGACTGAAAAAACATTAGCCCAAATACAAATCAAAGCAGGTTATTTATTAGTATTAAATGTATTTTTATTTGAATACATTGAATGAAGTTAGATTAGCTTGTCCTATATGCATTTGTAAGTTCTACCTCTTGCTAAACGTGCATTGTACAACTTTTATGGTGGAATGTGCGTCGCCTTCTTTGCCTAGAATGTTCTGCAGTAGTGCATTAAACTGATCTAATTCCATGGCAATCCCAGTGCAATTGCCATGTGTTTTTGAGCAATAAAAACACCTGTAATTTAATGAATGCAAGATAATAGGTGTAATATCACACTGTTGGCGAACTCTCCAATAGAAAAGTTACATAGTGCACCTTTAAAACTCTGTGAGGCTGTAGAGTTTGAAAATCCTTCCAGTTCATTGCTAATTACTCTGCAATATATCAATGCCACAGACGTGCTAAAGTTAGAACTCATCATTAGATCCTTTTTCTAGATGGAAATAATTCATCTTTATAACACACAGTAGATAGATGAAGTGGATTGAAAATTAAGAATGGTTGGTATATGCAGGATTGGCAGTAATATCTGTATTTGTGATATCGCAGGGTTTTCTCACATATCAGCATCAGTCCGATATAAAAAAAAGTGCTGATAATTGTGTATATGTTATTCTTAGTTTGTTCTTGGCGCGTCATGTGATGTGATGTGTCTTTTTAAAGTGATAAGTGAGTTACAAAGGAGATAAAACTCACTAGTCTCACTTTATTTTGGCACAAAATGAATAATAATTAAGTCAATTCAAGAAAAAGAGCAAAGAGGTGGCTTTAGGTTTCTATAAAAGTACAACTAGTTATATATTACAGCCAAAATAAACACAATTTAACAAAAATGAAAATGCTTTTTTGTGAACTTTACTACAACTTAAGATTTGTGGGCCTTGTCATAGATTTAAAAATATTGATATTGGTATTGGCAAATATTGTTAAACAGCCACAGAAGCGGTAGAAGTATCAGATATGGGTATTGGCTGAATAAAACCCATATTGGACAGCCCGTATTGTAAATTAGGATTTCGCTCTTGACCCCTTTGCATTATCCAAACAGTTTTTCCCGCCTTGATTTTATCTTCTATTCCAGAACGTTCCTTTCTTCCTCGCCCATACATCAGAGTTTCCTTGCTATAGCTTCTCCGTAATGCGGTGTATCGAATCACGACCTCCCTTTCTTTAACACAATCTTCTGTCATGTAACACCACTGTTCTTACCCTCAGTCCATCAGTGAATCAAGGACTTCTCTGCTCGACAACACACAGCCCTCGGATACAGAGGAAGGAGAGTTTAGTGAGGAAGACGAGTGGGACTCTGAGGAGGAATTGTGTGATGATGAAGAAGAAGAGGAGGAGGAGGAGAAGGAGGAGAAGAGTGCTAAAGGGGGGAAGGTATAGGATGTAGTTTGTGGTAGGCTTGAGTATCCCCTAGTGGTAGACTTAGAAATAGATGTTGTGAGCCCTTTCTTGTAATTGAGAATTCTTACAGTAGTGGTTTCTACAGTATTCAAACTGCCATTATTAACACTAAATACAGTAACACAAAAGCATTGGTTTGTTTAGTTAGCTTCTCTTTGACTTCCATTGGCCAAAGTTGTTGGACCTGTGTGGTTCCTATTGTAAACTGTATAAGCCAATATATTATAAGCATTCAAATGTGCAATCAACAAAGTGAAAACATTGCAGAAAGCCCATTGTTGACCCTCAAAATATACCTGACATAGAGGTGAGAGTTACTGTAACAGTATATATTGGAAAATTGATAATATCGCAATTGCTGTTTTGGAGATATGCCAAATTAGAACATTGAGTGTGTCGTATAATGGAAACTCCAAAACAGACAGAAACGTCAAGTGTCATCTCCCAAACAATGGTATAAAAGGATATTTATGCACTTTTGTGATTTATATTATGGTTCATTCATGTTTTGTGAGATACTTTTAATCTCAAATGACATTCATAGGCATTTTAACTAATTTCTGAAGCATTGTTAATATATGGCCTGAATATTGTTATCAAGATATTCATTTTTCGCAGTCAATTTCGCAGTAGAATTACACTGTTACTAAGGTATTTTGCCAAGTCTTTCAATGGTGCTGTAAATACTACTGGTTTGGTCCTGGTTTGTGCTTAGTTTAGTCCTGATGTAGACTTGGTTTGGTCCTGTTGTAGTCGAGGTTTAGTCCCAGTTTGGTCCGAGTTTTGATGTGGGGGTGTGTCGTATTATATTCGAAACCACTGCTGTGAAAATAAGCACAACTTACTTGGATGACATAATGCATTCACAAGACAAACAAAACTGCAATCCACTTAAATAGTTTTAGAGTGCGTTTGTGCTAATTCTGTGCGAAAATGCTTTTATTCAGAAGCCTGTAACTCCCCTTAAGAGCAAACAGCAGACATCCGATGAGGAGGAAGAGGAGGATTATGAAGAGGAGGAAGAAGAAGAAGAAGAAGAAGAAGAGGATGACGACGAGGACACAGCCGGAGAGACTGAGAAAAAGAGTAAAAAAGAAGAGAAGCGGCCTCATATAAACAAACACGCTAAACCAAAGAAAGCAGTTGAGTCAAACACAGTGGAGACAGCTAAAGTTTGGTGTAAAGGCAAAGGAGCTCAGAAGGAGGTATATTGTGCCGTTGCCCTAGAAACCAGTCTGTGTTTGTGTCAAGTGTGTGTAACTAACCCTGCTGCCCAGAAACAGTATTTGTACAGTAGATCTTGAGTGTATTTTTGTCTAATGTAGTATGATCCCATTCCTGCGTTTATATCATTACTGATGTTTTTATTGCTCAAAAATACCTTGAAAAACATGTATTCTTACTGTCAGCGGGGTCGCCTCTCCACAGATCTGACCTGTAACTTAGCCTGGTGGCGTTATCTTTCATGGAATTAGATCAGTTTGATTTCAAACTGGCTGACATTCCGTTACATAGTGCACCTTTAAGAAGTCATCACAAAATAGAGTCAGTATAATTTCGTGCAGTAATGATTGGGGTAAGCTTTTTTTTTGTCGGTATGCTTTTTGAGTTGTCGGTATGCTTTTTGAAGGTTGGTCTTGTTAAAATGCTGGAGTTGTAGCGTAAAAAAACATGCCATTTTCTCAAAAAGCCATTTTGTTTTTGGTAGATTCGATGACAACAAGTTAATAATGTTGTCATCGATGTTGATGATGAGTATGTTTATTAAGAGTCTCGAGCAAGTTTCGAAAAGCCAATGTCCTGGGTGAGGCACACTGCTGGCGCGTATAGTGAGAGCTGACATCTTCTGTTTACACTTTGGCTGTTAGAAAGTCCCAAAGGGCTTCACATTCAAAGAGTCTTCCATCCCCCTCCGAATCAAAGGGGAAAGCAATCAGCTCCCCTGCTTCCCCTCTCCATCTTTCTCTGCACAATTATCCTCTTTATTTTATTAATGCCGACTAGTTTTCCGGCCTAATAATGCTCTCAGAACATACTTGTCGCTTTATGTGGCAGCTGATTCCAAACCCGCACTGCAGTAACGTCTTCTGTTGTTTGTTTGTGTCTTTAGCTGCAGACTCCGAGCGTTAAAGGGTTCGACTTTGCCAAACTGCATCTTGGCCAGCAGAACAAGGATGATGTCATGGTGATCCAGGAGCCGTCTGGACCTGCACCCCTCCCACTGTCCATTAAAGATGGCTTCAGTCCATCAGAGAACGGGGAAATACCCACTCCTGTTTCCAAAGGCTCCTCCACCAAAGCCTCTCATGCCAGTCGAAGGCGAGAGAGGTAGGAAAGGAATAAACTATACGCCACACGCTAACAAACCCCATTGTGATGAAATATATGTATACACACTTAGAACAATAGCATTTGTCAGTACAGAAATGTATTTAAAGGACTGTTGAGTTAGCATTACAAGCCCATTTCAGTGTTCTATTTCACTAAGTGCCTGCCTTCGGGTAACAGTATACATTGTATATATATCATTTCTGGTTAAAAACCCACAGATGCAGCGCGATGAGTCTCAGTTGACAATTTAATTTGTTTTTATTCCTCCAAGCCGTCTTCCAATTTTAGTGTGAGCATACGTAGTTGGAGCAGGCACTCACCCAGACATAAAGCTTCTGACAGATTCTTAGCTCAATTATTGATGAACTTTAGAGAGACAGGGTTTTTGTTGATGTATTCTGCCACAGATTGTCTATGTTACTTAGCGCTGAATTCTTTTTTACTCAGTTATATCAGGAAGCTGAATATTTTATCCACGACTACATTTTGTCCATATTCTTAAACTAAATTTGAAAACAGAAGTCTCTTAGCTGGTCAGATTTAGCCGTACAACAAAAGAAATATCCCCTCGGCTTTTACCTGCTTTTGATTATGCATGGGATTTTGACCTGTGTGGCTTGGCCTGCTTGTTCATTATTGATGTTCCTGTGTCTGTTTCTGGGCAGGATCTCGCCTTCTGACGGTGACTCTGTGGTAACGGACCATTCCAGTGAGCGGGAATCTGCCGAGGACAACCTGAGAGGCCACGCCACACCCGGTGACGCCAAGCACACCCGTAAGCTCCCCATCAATGTTTCAAATGACGAGCGGCACCACTGGCAAGCGCTGGGGCTAAATGGATGGGGGATGGGATGGTCAGGGGATGTGACTGGGAACACTTGACAGACTTGGGGTGAGAAAGAGAAAACAGCTCGTGGAGAAGTAAGTTTTGTAAAAGAAAGACCTGTTGGTTTGTGATAAAAATCTGGGACAAACTTGAACTGGGAGTTTGGGGAAAGGAAATAGCTGGTATTTGATGTGACAGCTTGTTGAGAGGTTCAGGCCTGTTTTGCCACTCAGGAAAAGAGTGTGCAGTCAGCCACCGACAGGCAGACACTCCCCCAACGGAACAGCCTCTGTTTTTGTATTGATAAATGTCAGTCTAGAGTTGTGCACGCTCTCACTGCGTAACAACTGGTGCAGACTATTTTTAATGCAATGTGTTTGGATGATTACATTGCACATCAGACCCCAAACTTTTTACAGGAAACCTCAATAGCACTTGGGGCATTCTGAACTCAATCTTTTTCCTTTTTCCTTCACGCTCTATAGTTTTATTGCCAAATGGCAGCAACTTTTACCTGTTTGTTTGCTGTTCTTCTCAATAAAGCTCTGTCTTTCCTTTCTCTTGCGGTTTTCAGGGAAGAATAGAATTGGTAAGAGTCTGTCCTCTCTTGCTCTGTTGTGCTGGACCTCAGTCTTAACCTTTAGCAGCTGTGTCTGTGTGCTGTCCGTTTGCTTCAGCTTTAGCTTTGTGTTCTGCCCGTTCTCATCATCAATCACTGTCCGCTCAGCTGTCAATCAGAGCACAAACACAATCAACCTATCAAACAAAGGCAACGCCATTGTTTGAAAAGTTCCTATTGCTATTAGAATCCCATTAAGTATAATACTGTACACCCCCAGTAATAGCAACGCTGACCAGAACCCTATGAACCAAGAACCTTTTGAAAACTAAAGTCACATTCATTTTATTTGAATGTATAATCTGTTTGCATTAGGTCCACCACCAATGAATGGCACCACTGAGCTGTCGTCAGCCTCCATCTTTGAGCATGTTGACAGAATGTCTCGTGCCACAGACGCAGGAAGGAGACCAAACAAAGTTCAGCTTATCGCCATGCAGCCTATGTCTGTCCCCACACTGCAGAGTCCTACAGCCAATGGAAAAGTGACTGACCCTGAGCAGATAAACCAGGAGGTGAGTTACGACTACACCAAACCATAACCTTCTATTTATTGAACAGCATGAATGTAAAACATAAATATTTTGGAAAACTAATTATTAACTTCCCTGAGATCCAGGTTGCTCTGAGGCAAAAGTCAGAGATTGAGCACCATCGTAACAAAATCCGCCTGCGTGCAAAGAGAAAGGGCCACTACGACTTCCCTACAATGGAGGACATGACTAATGGGCTCAGCGACAGCAGGGAGCAGGACCACATCTATCAGAAAGCACAGCTACAAATAGATAAAATTCTAAACCCAGATGCGAAGACGCCCGCCATTTTTATAGAGCCAAAAAAGAGGTCTGTGCCTGATGAATGTACTGCTCTGTGCTGTTGTGACAACGAGCCTAGACTGTAATGTGTTGGTGTGTTTGCAGTGGCAGAGGCAGGCGTTCTCCCAAACAGAGGATTAAGGGTCCACTGAATGGAGGCATGATGGAGGCAGACAAAGACCATCTCATCAGTGACGACTGCGATGCTGCTTACAGAAAGTATCCCGGGGTCAACAATGTAGCCTATGTGGTTTGTATAAATGATTTCTTACTATTATGCAATGGTAAAAACCTACAAATACAAAAACTCGATTGCCTACATTTGTAGAATTTTTTGTTTTCTTTTAAATTCATGAAACACTAAATCAAGTATATTATATGTCAACATACTATGTGCCACAGTTTAGGTGTAAGTATTATAATATTAAATTGTATTATGAAATGTATTTAAAATGTTGGAATGAGAAGTGGTATGTTTAAGCTTCTGTTTCAACTCACTTGACCAAAAAAACCAGCAGCATTACTATATTCTCACCATTGACATTTCAATCAAATCTGTTACTTCTCAGTCGGACCCAGATCAAGGCCCCGGATCTCCTCACAGAAGTCCCTCTCCCATGGATGACGTCTTCCTGGGCTCTGCTTTTTCTCCACCAGGCCATGCCCCTCCGCCGCCCCCCTACATGCCCCCACAGCCCTCCATTGAGGAGGCCCGGCAGCAGATGCACTCCCTGTTGGACGATGCCTTTGCCCTTGTGTCGCCCACCTCCCAGGGCAGTACAGCAGGCATCACTCTCCCAGGGGTCAATGGCAGCCATTCAAGCTCCAGCCCCCCTGGACACTGGGGTCTTTCATACCACCCGAGTGGACCTTTTTCTACTGTGAGTTCCTATTGGAGTGATTCACATTGTTAATAATACCAGTTTATAGGGGCGGATTTATTTATGTTCTAATCTGGTAAGTAAGTAAATGAGGTGCGTACCCCGGGTTTTCTTTACTCACTTGCAGGAGAGACCTATATCGTCACGTATAATTGTGTCTTCTGTACTAACTAATCAGTTAAGCATATCTCCATCTGTCGCCTCATTGGACCAGTGACCTTACACCCTGTTCCGCTTTCTACAACTGCTAAGTCTCCTGTAATATATCCTACACATGCTTGATCTGCATTAGCACCACTTAGTGTGGACTGGGTTTGAACAAATAAACTGGCATGCACACGTTCTAATGCAGAGAGTGGAATTGTGCATGAAATGCTTTATTTAATCTGTAAACTGAAAAGAGGTCTGTGGGCTTTACAAAGCGTACTTTATAATGTTGCTGTCTGTTTTTTGGTAGTCACTGAGAACGAAATTTTTTTTTATTTTTTTTTTCATGCAGAGATTTAGTGATTTGTCTCCACCTCCAGTCCAAAGCCGGACGCCAAGGTAAGTTGAACATAAACATTTATTCATCATTCTATTATATTGGTTAGCATAGTGTGGGTTTAGCCTCTTTGTGATTTTATCCTCATGGACCATGCTGCAAGTGGAGCTTCATAAATTATCAATGATAAGTCATTTTTAATTTATTGCTTTAATGGATCAGATCCTGGTTGCGGTCTGGCTCATAAATGCATGATCTCACACACATGAGAATACTGCAGCATTTTAAGGAGTAAAAAAATGAAACCATAGTTGTGTAGGACCTCACAAGTTCAGTAAAAGGGTGTGTTTTCAGACAGGGCCTTGGCTCGAGCTACCTTCCACCAGGAGAAGCAGCAGGACTGAGTGAGCAGCTCCAAGCAGACAGTCTGTTCTCCAGCAGGGGCCTCTACGCTGATGAGCTGCCTTCATCTGCCAGGCCAAGACCTGTGGGGAGCACTGCAGGTACAGAAAAAAACAAAATGTATTTCCCCCAATTATTATTTTATTCATAATAATTCATTTTGGGCGAATTTTAAAACACTGAAGCATTTACAACTGTAGTTGCTATAAAATGTGCTCATAGGACCAGTGAATTGTGGCAAAAAAAAGTTGTCCTTCAAAAAATGCAGTTGCTGTGTCATCATAAATGATCGCCCATAATTCTAATCTACCTAGTGTAGTATTTGTATAAAGTAAAGTATTCGAGTTAGACCTCTACAACATGTGCCCTGAAATATGATTCTGCTGCATGTGTGCAGGCGTCCACCATCTTACCCAGGTGGGGCTGCCTGGGCGGATGAACGGTTACCCTGCAGGAGGAAGAGCTGCTCTGGGCCTTAACGGTGGAATTGGCTGGAATGCTTATCATGACAACTTTAGCAGGGCTGAACTTGAAAAAGATGCTGTATGTATCTCTGTTTTCATCCTAACACTAACACCTCTAACACTAACACCTCCTTCTCCCTTCCTCTCTCCTTTCTTTCCTCAGTACCTATTTGGACTATCATGACTACTCTGTCTTACAGATGGCTAGAAGTGGTATCAGGGAGACGTCTGTACTGCCTCCCCATCTAGACACATCTGGAGTGGGTTACTTATCAGCTCCTCCTCCCCTGGATCCAGCTCCCCCGACACACTCCTCTGCCTCTCTGATAAAGGCCATCAGAGAAGAGCTCTTACGCCTCTCTCAAAAACAGGCAGCTGTGTCCAGCTACCACAGCTAAGAACACCACTGACCCAAAAATATTGCTTCCCATGGAAGTCCCAAAGACTGTACAGCTGAACTGAAAAAGACATTTGAACCCAGTATCAAAGTATGTCATGTGACCAGCCTCAGAATGTTTAGAAGGTAAATTAATTAATAAACAGGTATATTACAATGATTGCTACATCATAAACATCTCACAGTTTGACTTGCTAGTCTTTGTCATGAAGAGGTCTAAAAGAAAAGTCTTACCATATTTAAGCCAGTCCCTCACCAGCGCTCAGTCAGAACTGAAGAAGCTACTTGGATGAGTGGCGACATATTCACTCCAAAAACTTTTGTCCAGTTAACAGGATTCAACCTTCTTATGCTATGGACGTTACCTGGACGACTGCGAGAATTACTCAGACCACCTTCCCATGTCGCGGTAACGCCTTCACCCATATCAGTTATTTGTATTCTCTTTCAAACCATCCTGAGTATTTGTTCAGTTTTGATGCTGATATTGCTCACCATTTGGTGCTACATGCTTTTCATTTTCTGCCACCATGAGGCCTGGCTATGCCCCTTGACACTGTGATATATTTGTAGAAGTCTTTAGCAGTGAGAAGCAAGGAAGGACACAAAACTGGAGAACAGTGTCACTACCTAACATTTCCTTTTATAGCCTAAGGTTAATTACTTTTATACATCAACATTGCGTAACATTTGTTTTATATTGTTACTTGTGCTTAGTAGCAGACTGCTTGAAAAATCTGGAAATGGCCTTGAAATGCTTTTTCAAAACGACTGAAGGGGCAAAGAAGTGGTGATGATACACAAATCACAGCCTGTACTTGACCTACGTGTACTTGGTAATGGTTGTAAACGTTGCACTGAACGCAGACTACTTGTGGCAGCTCAGGATGTCCGTTTAATACAGACTGGTATTGTAAATGCTGAAGAAACGTCGATGTTCCATAAAAGACACCAGTATTTTGTTTAACATCTATCCCAAAAATGAACGATTCATACCAAATCTCTGACATAATGCAGTATTTAAGTTGCTTTGCCTTTTTGAGAGATAAAATAAAAATGTACAATATTTTTACTTACATGTTTTATTTGGGAAATGGGAACTTATGTCATTTTTTTTCTATTACACGGCAGGTATTTAAAGATGAGACATTCCTCAAGTGTTTTGAATGTTTTTAAACAAAGTGACATCAAGGCTAGTGCTGTTGTGTCTTAAGTATGGCCTCTTGAAATATGCAGGTGCCCACAACAGCTTGAGGTATGACGCATGCGCTGGGTTATGCATGAGGGGGATCAAATGGATATAAAATAAAGGAGAGGGCGGAGTCTGGAGCTTCTGGGATACGTCATCACGATTTTAAGCCTTTCTGTGTCGCTGATCTCAAGTTGTGCACCTCCATCTACTGGTCATGCACTGTAACTACATTGCAACTACTTATGTTTCTGCTGCGTTCAATGCCGCAAAGCTTTTTATCGTTTTTATTTTTATTTTGCTGCATCGTACGCGAATTTTATTTTATTTTTGTATTTAGTTATTTGAGTTATGTGATGTGTTGGCTGGCCCAACTTTTTTTTGCATGTTTAATTATATAATTTCCTTTTAAGTAGCCTCGGTTATCCTGGTGAAATAAACAAGGATTTTCTAAATAACGTTTGCTTAAGATTTAAAAGACCATAACCATGTTTTCTGAAAGCGCTGGCATGTGTTGTTGTACTTACCATTTACAGCCACTGGGTGTCAGCAAACAACATACAATGAACCTTTCCAAGCAAGACACGCAGCAGACAGTCACATGGATCATGGCCATGGGACAGCAGCAGTGTCCAAATATCCTCTAAAAGTAATGTCTGGTGTGTCGTACTGAAGATCTCGGCCCTGGTAAGTTTAGTTTAGGTCTAATTGAGCCAGCACAGAACCATGATGAAGTTCATTTATAAACCCATGGGTTGAATGTGGTGAATCATGAAGTGGGCAACATTTTGGATTTGGCCTACTACATTACGTCATTTACTATTTCATTCTGTTGATCACGCCAGGACATGCGGTGTAGTTATTAAGTTCCATCTAAATATGGCCATGTAGATTGCAGCAGAATAATACAAAATACTTTCACAAATAAACTGAAGCAAAACCTGTTCAAGATTTTGAAGTATTTGGAATGGTTTCAGGATTATAAAGAAGGTGAAAGTGAATAGTATTTGAATAAAGCATGTTATTTGTTGACTACAATTTGAAGTAAATTTTACATCCTTAAGAATATTTTGGAAGATTTTGGACATCAATATAATTAAAATAAGTAAAGATAATAGAATACAGCAATATATATGGGGAACTTGAGAGAAAAATGGTTGGGAACCACTGTTTGGTTACAAAAGTGTAACATGTTAAAGTTTATGGTTATTGTGTAAAGTTTGGATTGTGTTTCAATACTATGGGGGCCCAACAGACAGAGCCTAATGTATCCCATACTAGAACAAAATATGTTATAGATGTGTGAGGCAAACTATAGAAAGAATAGACTGCATTCCTTTATTTCCTTTATTGTCTGTCAAAACCTGACTCTGAAACTGTTTTTTTTTGTTTTCTTTCAAGACACTCAAAGACACTTAACATAACAATAATAAAACAGACAATACAAAAAAATACAAAAAATTAAGCAACACTTCATGCAAAAAGTAAATCAATAGAGTAGCGAAAGTGAATTTAGGGATTAAAAGCAGTCCTGGTGGGTTTGATTTGTGCATTTGCATTGCCAACTCTCGAGAAACCAATTTAACATCGTGAGTCCATGGGATGGTGTACCCAGCCGTACATCATCCCATCTGACACAACCCCCTTTAATCCAATCACCGGATCTAAAGCCAGAGGGCGATGCAGCTAAATGTGCAGCAAATCTCCACAATTCTCTTCTTCACAGGGGGTCCACATGAGCTCCACAACAACAAGCCTCCTGTGACAACTCATCATTTACACAGAATTTGGGACCTAACACATGGTAAATCTATTATAATAACAACACACCGTGAGAGAAAGGCTTTGACAAAATGCCTCTGTACTAGTATGAACATGAAATAATTCCATAGTTGACATGTTACTCCTCTGATCTCCTCTACAGGGGCTTAACCGTGCCATCCCGCCTGGCTTGTCCTGTGCAGTCTGAACCACACCTCCCTTTTCTCCCTCTTCGCCCTCCATAATCCTGTCTGTGTCTCAGGTAGCCTATACTAGGACCACGACAAGACCAAACCCAGGAGTTAATCTGGATCACGACAGGAATTACTGCCCCCGTGTCCTCCAGCCTGCTCCTGCTCCCCTGCCCGAGACGAGGAGGTAAATGCTTCTTTTTTTTTTCTTAAAGGAGGAGTGGAGCAATTGTCCGATGTGGGAGGAGCTGAGTGGTCCGCTCTGCCTGCCTGCTGACCTTGGGAGAAACCAGTGACGGGGTGGGCTTTAGCGTTCTGACTGAGTTCCAGCACTGCAGATCTGGGACTGTTTTGGCACAGTTTTCTACAAAGCTAGTAGAGGACTTAGAGGAGCTTCAGACTTCATAATAATAAGTAAGCATGTTTTTCCCTTTTTGAATGAGTGATGTCTAACAATGTGTGTAGTTTTCACCTGCTAGTATCTCTCGACTGTCTGGACACTTGCTTTACCACAAGATTCGACAATTGTATGGTTTTAAAACTATAAATACATATTCCTTTTGAATAAAAAAGAGATGTTTTGGTTCATGCCAGTCTGTAATTTCCATTGGCAGAACAGAATTTGGTCACCGGTGCCATAGCACGCTTTACCCACTACGTCAGCTTGCTGTCAGAGAGGCAGACATTCCAGCGGTCGGCTCATAATTTGTGGCTGAAGGATTTTTCGCAGCATCCATGGCAGCAGTAAACACTCCAACACCACAGCGGTGCTGGCGTTGCCTTCACCCACTTCTGTTAACCAGACCCACTTGAGTATGGAATGCCGCTCTCCCATTCGCCTCCATCGTGCTACATACTGTAACATCCCGTGAAGCCGGCTGCACTTCTTGGCTCACGGAGAGACTGCAGTGGCACAACACACTGCAGTCTAGAGAGTTGTCGTGGTGTCAGTGAAGGATGATGTATGCCTTTCACACAGTTTACCTCCATTTGATGCCAGGCTCTTCACACACGCAGCAGTTGTGATGTGACTGCAGAGTTTCCCTAAACGTTAGCCCCTCCCCTCTTCTATAATTATATTGCCATCTTTTCTCTCAGGATGTTATCACAGTAATTGGGTCATTTTCCCATTTCTCCAGAAAATGCGGTGCAAGAATGGAAATAATGTATGCGTAATGAACCTTCAGTTTATATAAAGTTGTATCCGACAGACTTTTGCTGCCTACAAATTTGTAAATGTTTTGCCTGTAAATGAGACCAATTCTACCATAAATGTTGGGCTCATTTGGGAAAAACTTTCTGAGTTTAGTGATCACATCATTCGTTCAGTGACTTGGTGGCAATGTGTGTTTTATGTTTGTGTGCGTTGTAGTATTTTTCGGGTTATTAATATTGCAGGTTACATATTTGTTCTCATTGGTGCCATTGTTTTGGCAGACTTTTGTTGTTTTAGCCTTTGTGCTGTCCTTTATATAGTAATGTATCTAATCTACTATATTGTGCTCTATAAACACTGTTATTCACATGGTTTACTTTAGATTAAGAATGGAAGAGAGTGTAGTGGTTTATTTATCTCTCATTTCACTCTTCAGCTGTCATGCCCAATACAACATGTGTGCAAAAAAAGAAAATAGAAGAGAAATAGGATCATGATATGATCTTGAAGATGCTCGACAGCGACATGTATCCTGGTGATTGTTGGTCGCATTCCCAGAGCAGGTTATCGCTGTCCATCTCTCCGTGTTCTACTGTAAGAGAGACACAGAGTAATATTGTTGTACAGAGTGGGAGGCAGCGCTCATGTGATGCTGGAGAGGGAGGTGAATGGTCGTCTTTCAGCGGAGGTGACCGATCCCTCAGCTGCTGCCCTGGGCTCTGACTTCACGCACTGATCCTGGGCGTCAGCTGTTCCAGCTCTTGTTCCACAACTAAACTGTTGTGCTCCACAGGCCACTGAGGTTGACACATTCAACATGTTTGTTGTGGTTCACAAGTGGAAGGGCCAGACTGACAAATGTCATTACATGGATTAGACACCAGCAATAAAACGAAGAGAGAAAGTTTGCTTTGACTCATTGTAAGGACCAGGCTCGCAGCTGCTTTAGTCTGGCCTGTGTGTTTTGCAATAAAAAAGAAACCACAAGGCAAATAAAGAATAAATAAAGAAATATAAATCAGATTAATTCCAGCAAGAGGGTGAAACTGAATTCAATGGCTTGCACAAAGTTGTGGTTATCAATAAATAGCATGTTAAAATGACAGCAAGTAATGCCTCCCAGTGTTTAACATAGATATTAATTCATATAAGTGGAAGGTATTGATGGATGAAAAAAAAAATCACCATTGGCCAAAGAACAGTTAACATCCAGTAGCAGTAGTATTTTGTTTTGAGAGCTTCAGAATGTGCTGATCCTCTGACAGTGACTGT
This sequence comes from Chaenogobius annularis, assembly GCA_015082035.1. Lineage (NCBI taxonomy): Eukaryota > Metazoa > Chordata > Actinopteri > Gobiiformes > Gobiidae > Chaenogobius > Chaenogobius annularis. The sequence continues at coordinate 1,205,485 of BJKM01000110.1, read as the reverse complement.
GCTAATCCTGCTGCAGACACAGATCTCAGAGCACTGGACCGTCAGCAGCTGCAGAGCACAACGTTGTAGTAGTAGTATTACTGTTATTTATTCAACACTTTTACAGTGAGTTCGCTTCCTGACTGTGCTTGTGTCAAATTATCAAAGCACAGTTAACTCCAGTTATCAGCTGCTACTTCTACTGTACATTTGATTCAAGAATGTTGTCTGTAAGTAAATGATTACAGTAAAAGGCAGTAACTAATGTGAATAAAGACATACGAGGCACCTATAAAGCCATATCAGTTTTTGAATTGAATTAACTGTACAGACAATGTGGAGCAGATAATCCTGTTAAGCTATTTTTCTCTAATAAGTCTCGTTATGGGTCAGCAGATGGACTCCGCAGGGGCGTATTCTGTCTAGTTTGCTCTATTCTCGCACACGTACTGTAGATCTAAAGGAACACACTTCTTTAAACGGAGCTTTGAGTCTTCATCTGAACGCCATCCAGTTTCCACACTTTTCCATGTGACTCCATTTGTGTTTATTGCCCTCCCTCCTTTCATTCCTGAGCAGCTCTTTTGTAAAACAGAACAGTTAGTATCTGGAACTGACGTTGGGCTTTTAAGAGTCAACAGTTTGGAAGTATGGTGGGCAAGCCATGGAAGAATGCAGCCACCATAAAAGTGAGCGAGCCCAAAATAGGCTCTTGTGTATAAGAGCAGTTAGCCTTGAGCAATTGTCCAGATTTAAATGGCAAAAACACAAAATATAATAACATTTATATTGATAATAAATAAACAAAATATACATTGCCAGTCAAACAGGAAAAGAATGTTTCCCACCCAGGGAACTTAGCGATTGAGTTTGAATATAAAATGCTCTGTGCAGTATATTTTACATCGTTAATAATGCTTCTGCCGGATCATTTTGGCATAAATGTCATTAAAACAAGAAAACAATGGTTCAAATTGGCAATACACACGTAAACAGATTTATAAGCACAAAAGAAACACCGCTACACAATACTTAACGTACTCATGAGACAATGCTCAGGAATTACCACTGCGTTAGAGCACGTTTTGTCTCTCCTTCAAATAACTATTTAAAATCAACTAAAATGTCGTAAATATTTGGTTTGGTACAAAAACCTACAATAATTCCATACTCAATAACAGCTGTAGTTATTATAACGTGAAGGGCATGGTTCTTTCTCCTCATAAGTATATACATGTTTGTCTTTTATTACAACATTAAACTTTGCTCATTAATATTGTACTGATAAGATAAAAGGCATGCATATAAAAGGCCGAACCCTAGTTATACAAATTCCACAGAGACCGTGCATTTTTATGCATTAATGTTCGGCATGCTTTAGGTTAATACGTATTGTTCTATCATTATTACACTGTTCCCAGCAAATATAAAACAAGACGTATCTGACAAGATATCAAACATGATGGTGATTCCATCTGTGTTTTTGTCAGTCCTGAACTGTTAAGTGTTTTTGAGTTCAGGAATGGAGCTAACAGTGCACTAAAGCCAAAAACTCTCGTGGGCTGCAGGTTTGGGGACATGTTCATAAATAGACCTCAACAGTAGTCCTCTTGCTCTGAGTTATATGTTCATGTCACACACAGGAGCGCGGACAGAAGCCAAACTGGACTAACAGCAGCTGTCACACTGCTGGTCCTGCAGGGGCAATCCCAAAGGCATCAGCTTTCAACATGTGCCGCATCAGTCAAATATTCAGTCTTTAGTTTAATAATAATAATATGAATTCATGAATTCAAGGTGTGCCCACATAAGGCCCAAAGTCAGGCTCCAGTCACCAGGTAGAAAATGAATTAATAATAATTCTGTGTGTACCTATGGGATTTCATTGATCCAGGTACATCGTATTATACTCCGTTCAAACCCATTTTATGCATGCTTGAAGTTGTCGTGTATCCGATTCGGCACAGGCGATTAGACCCACCTTTGAACTTTTACTCGCTGTGAAGTGAGTGTACATAAAGGTATTTTCGTAATGAATGACTACAGCGTTATTGTCCTAACACTGGGCTCTATGTTTATCCCATCCCAAACTCTTGTATCTTAGTAACAGAATGACGCAGTGGTTGGTGCTACTCGTCGGGACAGTGCTTTTGTAAGTCTGTATAAAAGAAGTTTCCTGGTTGAATGCTTGATTTAAGAAGTTGGGTGTGGAGCCCAGATGGGTCCTCACTCATGCAGCGTTAACACCAGCAGAAGAAAAATATTTATATTCTATATATTTATGTTTTTAAAGAGGGTACTCTAAGTTTTTTCTTCTTTTCTCAGTGGATATGCTGTTGTAACTCCACCAATGTCAGCCTTTTTGACAATACAAATTCCTGTATCGACTGATGGATACGTTTATAGCATTCTGGGGAACATTCCCGTATACAGCTGATAATCGTAATTGTTAACTGGACTACGCAGACTTTGAAAAACATATGAAAAGATGATTTAGTAACAAAAACAGTGTCACTATTAAATCAAAATGTCCAAAACTGATTACTTTCTTATTTCTTATTTTCATCAATAATATACTTTATTCATAAATATTCTCTATCCAGAAGTCTTTAGTCACCACGATTCAACAATTGTATGGTTAGAAATGTATTTAAAAAGGCTCAATACTACAATACTCGTGGCCTAATCGGAAAAAAGTTTGCTGACTACTCGACTACTAAAATATTCATTAGTTGTAGTTGGACATTCCAGGCAAAGCATCAACATTTTCATGAGACAAGCAGGTGACGAACCCCACTCAAGAACCTCCTTGAAGCCACAAGTTAGTTTTAGAAGACTGTTCAGTGTTGTTTTGTCTCGTTTCTCATCTGTCATGGTTTAGCTCGTCTCCGAACAGTTTTCTTTTACCTGTCATGAATGCTCAGCTCATTGACTTTGACTTTTGTACTGCTGTGCCCAGGAGCTACGTGTTAAGATCCCTGTGCGGACAGGCTGCTGTTCACACGGCTCTGCGTAAATTCATGATTTACTTACAGTTCGGAGGCAATGCCCGAGTCTTGCTACACCCTTTTAGATGATAATATATAGTCATGTGATTAAAACTGATATAACGTAGTATCGTATCATCAAAAGCAGGGGTGTCCAAACTTTTTTCACAGAGGGCCCGCATTTTTAAACTTGTACGGAGCAGAGGGCCACAGACAAACCGACAATGAAGTGAATCATTGTAAATTTTGCATTTGACATAGTTTTGATGAGGCTCCACACCTTTAATAAGACTTGGAACATTAATATTAAGTGTCATTAAGTGGTATGACATCATAATGCTTGGATTTTTTTCAAATTTACAGTAAAAAGTACTACTTTTTGCTGTTTGGACCAACTTAGCAGGAAGCCTGAGGGCCAACAAAAATTGCATTTGGCCCCCGGGCTGTAGTTTGGACATGCCTGATCAAAAGTGTCACAACATCATGGGCTGTTGCAATATATCAAATTATAATCTCCTTTGGTTAAATACATTGTTGTTTTGCAGCAGCGGCTAAGGGAACAGATAACTACTGTACAAAGACCATGATCCTTTGCTGCATTTCAGTGCCGACATCATAGAAAAATAAGTTATTAAGCACTTTTATATCTCATTTTTGTAATATGACAGTAATGATTCACACCAAAGACATTTTAAAATAGTTATTTTTTAGCAATTCAAAATTTTTTTGCAGAAAGGCTAACAATATCGTACCGTGAAATTAATATCGTGATAATATCGTTCCGTGAGACTTGCATAGCGTTATATTCTTAATAGAGATTATTAGGTTAATCGATAATCGGGTTTATTCAGGTCACAAGATAATCTTAAGAACCAATAAATAATAATTCGTGACAATGTTAGAAGCTGTCACATTTAACTTTATTTTGTCTTTCAGAAAGTTCCATTTTGTAAAGCTGGTCACAAACTTGAGGAATAAATGAAAGATTTTGCTGTTGTTTGGTCACAGTCTCAGTAATCGTGAAAAATCCTTAAATTGTGATGTTTTTTCTCATAATATTTGTAACACTAAAATTTGATATTGTGACATCCCTAATCCATAATAATATAATGGGATTTGTCGTTTACTTAAATTTTGTTGTTGTTTTGGTGATGTCCATTCATTACGTTCTAGACTTTCAGCATGTTGTTTATTTAGTCTGACAACTTGCCTTTATGTTTGGTTTTGTTTTTTCCCCAAAGCCAGGTGGATTGTTTCTACCAGTGCTTAGTTCACGTGTAATGATAAGCTCCAGACTGTGAAATTAGAGAGAATGGTTTGAAGGAAACAAAGACATGAGGTCACAAATCTCGGGTGATGTCAGAGCAGAGGAGCCCCGGGCCAAACGTGCTTGTGTGTGCTGGTTTAATGACTGTTGGCTCGGGAAGAACGTAATTAACCTCAATAACACAGACCGATGTCCTTGTACGCGCACACACTTTGTGGTATGTTTTGAGCGAAAAAGATTAATCACACATTTATGGTCAGTTTTATGGTCCTGAAAATGAAGGCTTTCGCATGTGTGTGTGTGTGTGTGTGTGTGATGTGTTTCCAGACGTGCTTGAGTCTTAATTTGTACAACATGCAACGTGAAAAAATGTGGTAATGACGCGGTTGTGGATACTGAAGGTCAAGTGTCGTGCGAGCTACGGCATTTTTTTCTCAAGAATCAAACTTCGTAGTATCAAAAGTATCAAAAGTACTTTTAGTAGCTATAAGTCATGACAAACTAACTAATCTAATTTTTAACTAATATCTTCAAATCCAGTCTGCTCTTTATGTATATAAGGTCTATCATTTTTAGGGCTGCAACGATTGATTAACTACAAAAATAATTGTAGTATTTTGTAACAACTTATTATTATGAATTATTAAATAAAAATGTCATGATTTTATTTTATTTTTTTCAATAATAATGAAATCTCAATGTACAGTGTAGAAATGATTCCTGACTTGTTGACGATTAAAATAAGTTTGTTGCAGCCTTAATTACTTTTAGATCTTAAGATTAAGTGTGCTCTGTTTAAAAGGTCACAGCGAAAGACTTTGAACATGCTGTAACCGAGCTTGTTTTCTGGCAATGAAACACATAATACTTCCTCTAAATTACACGCTACAGCACAAGTCGCAAATACTTTCCCATAAACGTGTCGTCTCTGACAGAACCTGGTCCGGACCCAGGTCTGACTGTGGACTCGGCTCCAAGGCCCTTTCAGTGAGCTCATTATGAACTCAGGATGGCTGGAATAACTGCGCTGTGACGTGTTTTAATTTAGTCACTTTCTCCTCCAATCTGCTTTTCATTTTGCAATCGCATTCATCTGAGTGTGACGGTGACGGAAGACACATCTGCAGTGAACGTTGTACCATACTTAAATGCTTCCATATAAGCTTTATAATACCATAGCAATATTTCCGTGCTCATGGGGAATAAGGAAAAATGTGAGTGATAAATGGCTCTCATTATATTTTAAGATAGGCTGGTCACATAACGCATCATTCTTTAATAAAAAATGACACATCTCTACTTCATATCATCCATTCATAGCTGATGTAATGCATAGTTTTGTATTTTTTTCTCATGGGTTGCGTTCAAATTCACCTGCGGGACACATTGTATAGCTGGACAAGCCCATTGATATTCTCAGCTCTTAGATATTCCTTTCTAATCTCTGTATAGTACGAGTTGCAGCGGTTCATTCAGGCTTACAGGGTTGCCTTTTTGATCCTTTTGTCAGAATATAAAGGCTGAAACATGAATAAATCTCGTCAAAGCGTGAGCAAACAGTGGAACAAAAACTCCAGCGCTTTCATAAAGATAAGGAAAGCTGTTACACTGTCTTGCCTTTGACAAGACTTCTGTTGAAAACTTCCAACGTCAGTGTCAATTTTGTTTAACTTTATCCAGCACGAGGTTCGCGGAGATAATACATTTCCACTGATTGCATCATTGTATTGTTTGATTTTTGTACTGTGGCTGGGTGACTGCAGTTTCTTAGCATTGAGTCCATAAGGCTAATGTTGTGCGGTAGTTTGGTGTCTCTTTGGTTCTGTATAGACGTCTTTGTGCCAGCCGTAGATCACATGTCACAATATTTGAACAGCTGCGGGCCATGGGAGAGTGTTTGCTCTTTCCTGCAGCGATGGGCTTTGATAAGAACACAGTGAGAATGTGAGAATGAAGAGGAGACGTGCATGGCTCTTGTAAATACTACGGTTTCCTCTGCGTATCCTTCAGGCTTGTCACAATAACGACTATATCTACTAGAGCCTGGCAATTAATCGCATCTAACTGTTTGCAGATCGCAGTTATTGGCAGTTTAATTGACCAATCAGTGAAAGCATGTGGTTTGTAGCAGAGTTCAGACTTCCAAAGAAAAAACATGTATGATTATTTTTACTTTAAATGGCACTCGGTTTATTTAAATATGTCTGCCTGTTCATGCCTGTGCATGAACCCTAATATTAACTATTTATTTGTTTAGCATAAGGTTAAAGTCAATCTTTATTTATATAGCATTTTTAGAATAGTTTCAAGTGCTGTACATATTTAATGGTGCATTCACACAATAAAATCATAAAAGAAAACAATAAATGCCCTACTTAACTTCAGAGAAACTTCAGAGACTGTTGCAGAGTTTTGGCCCATAACAAACCCGTAAATGTAAGAAAATAAACTAAGTATCACACTTTGCAGTATCAGTGGCAAAAAGTGCTCTTCAATCATTTCATTTATCACATTATTTTCTGCAGAATCAAAGTAAATTGCATATGAAAGCTTTTTAGTTCTTCAGAATGCAGTTTTTCTAAAATAGATTTGAGTTCAACCATTATACTGAGTGAGTGACGTGTTATTGCTATAAGTGTACGTAAACACACACATGAGGGTCTTGCTGGTCCTTCGGAGGGATCATTTAGTCATTATCTCTGACCTGTCGAGGCTGAAGGGGTCCCTGTAGTGGACAAAGCAGTTTGTGTATTTGCATGGTTGTAAAGTATTTCATATAAAAGATCAAAACATCAATGTATATTTTAAAAAAGGAGATATTCATTCATGTGGAAAGCAGTGTTTATGTAGAAAACACTAGCATCTGTCATAATTCAAGTGATCAAATCTGCATGACTGCTATGAAGTTGATAGTGAGGTGTTTTAGTGCTTACATCAATTGTAAGGCTGAATAATTTGGGGGGGAAAAAAATCATATAATTGTGATTTTCTGTCAAAGCATTGTCGTTGTGTTTAGATTTGTGATTGTGAAGCCACGTTTTGGTCATCACATCCAGGAGCATAAACACTGGCAATAACATGAACAAGACTGAAATATGTCTGAGTCGTATCTATTTTTTTAAATAAAAAAAACATGGCAGTGCATTGTGAATTGGGGACGAGACTCGGGAAGGGCATACAGCAAATTGTTGGCAGTGGACTTGAACTCACAACGCTGCGTCCTGTCGACAGCCTGCGTGCTTAACTGTGTTTCATGGGTTTTCACCCCAAAGTGCCAGGGGTTAATTCACACATTCATTCATTCATTCATTCATTTCTAATAATTTTGGAGTGTCATGAGCCACTTTTGAACCAGTTGTGAAAGCAAAACAATCGTCAAGAACCGGACACAGGGGCAAGCAAATATTTTCTTAAATTGTGTCAATTGGTAATGTTTTGGTAATGTTAAGAAAGCGTCCCAACAGAGCAGAGGTCTAGACGCTAGGCTTGACGAATGTTTTTATCCACAAAAATAGGATACTTTGTCGTCGGCAGAGCGCATTCTATTTTCAAATAATGGCAATTTCATTTTAACATAGCCTAGTTGTACTTAGGGATGTCACGATATCAAACGTTGCAATTATTGTGAGAAAAAAAACATCACAATTTAACGATTGTTCGCGATTATTGAGACTGCGACCACATCTTTAATTGTCTTTTAATTGTCTTTTATTCCCGTGGTCTGACATTTTACTGTTCTTCAAGTTTGTGAGCAGCTTTACAGAACTGAACTTTGAAAGACAAAGTTCAATGTGACAAAAGCTTTACATTTAGGTCTACTTTTTGGGCTATAAATTGAACAAAATATACTTAATTTTGCTTCTAAAATTGTCACGCTTATTGTTTTTTTGGTTCTTACTATTGCGACCTGAGAAAATCACAATCAACCGAATAATGTTGACACCCCGAGTTGTGCTTTATCAAACGAAGGTACACAGATTAAACTTGGCATTTACAGTACATCCTGGCACTGCACCAGCCTTACTGTGCAACGCGCTCCGTGTTCAGCTAACCCCTGTGTGACGCCGGGTGTCGGGTTTCCGTCCTTGACCTACAGAGACTGTGTGAACTGTCATGGACTCTTTGTATCAGGTTCCAAAAAAATAAAAAAGACAGAATCCACGACCTGGGCCTGCCGCGGAATGCACTGCGTCAACACCGGCCCTTACCGGTCACCCTGCGAATAATCCAAGTGTGGAGTGAAAAGAAACACAACTTTATCCCCTTATGTAAACACTTTGGGCCGGGTTTGCTTTTATATCGAAATGCTCGGGGTCGGGTTAAGGTCAAAGCTACAGTACGTGCAGCTTGGGGGTCATTGCGTTCACTGGCTCTAATGAGAAGACTTAACCAAGGTTGTGTACACCGACTGCTGATTACACGACTGGCCTCGGCTGCAGGGGAAATGCTGGGATCAGGCTCATGCGGGAGACGAACACAGAACACAGACGCTGGGGCCCTCGGCGAGGCAGACAATTAAAATGCAGGCTTTGTTGACTACACAGTAATTAATCATAGGATGACTACTAAAGCATCTTCCTTTGAGCAACAGGACACGTTTGTTCTACCAAAGTGTTTAGTTTGAAGTTTCTGTACAAAGGGAGAGGCAGTTTTTGTGTTTATAGCATCGGATTGTTGTTTAGCCTGGGGGCTTTGGCAAAGAGTGGTTATGGGCACAATTGTAGTTTTGAGTTGCAGAATTAGTATATAGAGTATGTTGTCTGTAATATTTTATTTCAATTTTTTATTTTAAATACTGCAAAAAGAGCTCATTTGTAGTGTAAACTTTCTGCACTTTTGTACAATTTTGTAATTACGCACCACATACCTAAACTTAAACACCTATTCAGTGGCTCACACTGTAATGTTAAAAGGTCAGAACTTATGAAAAGTTTATTTTGCTCAGAATAATCAAATGCTTCCATAAACTGTGTATTCCACTGACATTTGTGAGGTACATATACAAGAATCTAAAAAGACTGTCGGCCTGTATATTAAATCTTACACAACTGCATCACAGCTTTACAACTTATAAAACACAATTAGGTGAGAATGTATCCAACACTAAAATATATATTAACTTATAGTGGCCTGCATACAGTAAAAGGAATTTCTAAATTACTTGAATTAAGAAGATTAATTTGACTAATTTAATTTACTTCATAGACCATCATTATTTTCCTATTCCATGTTTCTGATTTGTTTCAATCCATTGCCTCTTATTTTAATCAAAATTTGTGTTTGTAAATGGGTAAGAAAATTGCACTTACACCATTGGAAAATGAATTAACAGTATATTCTTGGAACATACCTCGGCTGATGTCTTGGTCAGATGTGTCATGAAACAAGTATTTCAATGGCATTCAAGCAATTCCATCGAAACGCCAAATATTGGGGAGGCACCGTGCATAATAACGAATTCCTGCAACAAATTTGCAATTTGCAGTTGAGTCCAAATTATAGATATTAAAGGAGTGCAAAACATCACAAAAATTACAAGATTAAAGGCACAACAGAACAAAAGACTGAAAACACTTAACATATTTTAATATTGTGATTTTTTTTTACTCTGTGGAACATTAGCGCTTAAGTGTAGCTCCCCCGTTGTGTCTGTCAGAACCTGTGATTTCCTCCTCCCACACGGGCGACGCCGCAGCTCCACAGAGTTTGTCACGGCTCACACAGGAAGAACATCGCGTCGCCGTAGTAACCCGGGTCTGTTTTAGGCCACAGTCCATTCAGAGATCTGTGGACAGCTGCCAGTCTGGGCTTTCTCAAGGCGAGTTTATTTGCCGTGAGAACAGGATCAGGTGAAAAGCACAAACAGAAACACGTCAAAGTGAATGTCATTGATCAGAAAAAGGATGTTTTAGTGTGACGACGCTTGAGTGGAGTTAAAAGGCTCATCAGCATTCAGCAGTCTGTTGTGGGAGCGAAAGAAAACTCTCGGTAAATCCACTCAAGACTGTCTGCACTGAGGACGAGGAGCCAGTGATGTGATTAGAGAATTAGTGTCTGTACTTCCTGTTTGTCTTTCTTGTCTTGGAGCTGAGCAGCAGTACTGTTTACGTTTTAGAATGTGTTTCATTATCTGTGAATACTGTTGCCATTTTGATGCAGTTAACAAGAAATATAAAACTTAAAACAAGAAGAAGAGAGAGAACAAAAGAACAAAGCTAAAAATCGTCTTTAAATTCACTGCAAATGGGATTT